>APFE030579003.1:8663-38846 GCA_000404065.3 Pinus taeda
AAACCGAGACTACCAGCTTGATTTTTCATTATTGTTCCTTTCAATGTTACAATACATATTTATACATGCCGAAGCATCCAATACCATGGAATGAAAACCATCGCGTCCAAAACCATGGACCAAAAACCATCGTTTCCAAAAAACATGTGCGAAAATCATGCACAAAACCATAGGTGGGTCCGTCCAACCTAACAGAGGGTCCAAAACCAAAATTTTCCGGGGCGCTGCCCCGAACCCCATAAAGTGGGGTTACGGGTACCCCTCAAACCCCCTGTTAACTATGTGGAAAGAATATAACACAACCCAACACCATGTTGCTCCAAGATTTCCCAAAAAACGTTGTTTAGGGCCTCAAAATGGCTCCGGAAGTTCAAGACCCGAAAAACTGCTAAAAATAGTAAATTGTGCTACAATTAAGGAAACTGAAAAGCTGAAAGAAATAATGGTGGGGATCCAAGTGGACTTGGCAAATGGTCACCAATATCCACCTGGATCATTCCTCCCCCCTTAGGAAGCAATGGTCCCCATTGTGTTGAGTTCCTCCATGAGATGAGGAAACTTTTGCTGAACTTGGTCCCTAGTGAGCCACTTGCCCTAGTGAAGGAGTTGGCCTGCTTTGACAACTCTATACAATTGGATATTCTGCTGGCGAGTGTGCTTGATTTGTGTGTCCATGATCCGATCAGTTGTAGCTTGTTCCATGCAATCTAGATTTAACTCTGTGGGTGTGAGCTGTTCTACAATGTCGGATGTGTCCAGTAATGGTGGAAAGTATGGTTGAAGGCGGTCCACACTGAACATTGGGTGCAGGCCAAGGAATGGGGGAATGTTGAGCTCAAATGCATTATCTCCCACAACCTTGGTAATGGTGTAAGGACCATATCGGAGTGGTGTAAGTTTCCGATAGGCTTTGTAAGGCGTTCCTTTTGCCAATGCAACTAGACTTTGTCGCCCACCTGAAACTTGTGTGGCACCCAATGTTGATCATGTCGCTACTTGTACTTGGAGTTTGATTCTCCAGAATGTCATGTACCTACTAGCGAATATGTTGGATGTGCTCAATGAAGCTATTTTCCTTATCTGTTTCAAACTGGACATGAGCCGAATCCGTGTGAGTAGATGCAACTGGCATGGCCACATCAATGGGACATAGTGGTTGGAATCCCAAGCCCACTTGAAAAGGGTTGTGGCCAGTCAAGCTATGGAGAGCCCGATTGTAGCTGTGTTGAACATAGGGGAGGCTCTCGTCCCATGTGCGTGGATGCTTTGAGTTGTACATGTGTAGAATGTGTACGATCATCCTGTTGACAACTGTCTAGCCATCAGTTTGAGGATGGAAGGCTATGAACTTAGTGAGTTTGGTGTTGAGCATCGACCAGAGATTGGACCAAAATGTATTGAGGAACTTGCTATCACGATCTAAGATGATAGACTATGGGATCCAAAAGTGTACCCACACTTGTTCAAAGAAGAGTTTAGCAGTGGCTTCTACTATGATATTCTTCTTGCAGGTGGCCATAAAGGCCACCTTCGAGAACCTGTCGACGACCACAAAAACACAGTCATTTCCATGCTTAGTGGAAGGAAGAACTAACATGTAATCCATGGAGACGGATTCCTAAGGTCGACTAGGGGCAGGTAGCGGGGTATAGATGCCTTGCCTCTTGATGGTCGGTTTGGAAATGGCACAAGTAGTGCATGATCTGATGTACTTCTCGACATCGTGTTGAAGATTCAGCCAATAGAAATACTTCTGCAGTATTGCCACTATTTTCTTGAGCCCGAAATGTCCAACAGCCCGACTGTAGTGTGCTTCCAAAATCATCTTAGCATGCTCACTTGAAGGAACACAAAGGTGACCTAGGTGGCATAGCAGGGCATCCTGGAGGTGAAAATTTGGAACATGCTGACCCTCCAAGAGTGCTTGGTATGTGTGGCATATTCTAGGTTACTTTTGTAGAGAAGTGGCCAATCAGAAGTCTCGTGCCCACAAGAGTTGAGCACAGTGGTTAACGCCATGATCGGTGGTTGACTAAGGCAATCTACAAATTTATTGGTGCTACCCTTCTTATACTTGATATTCAAATGGAACTGTTGCAGGTATGTGGACCACTTCTAATGGTGATCATTCTGTAATTTCCCTTAGGTCTGTATAAATTGTAGGGGTTGGTGGTCTGTGTGGATGACCGTTTCCTTCTCCAAAATGTAATGCATCCATTGTCGATAGGTCTGCACAATGGAATACATCTCTTCGTCATAAGTGGGATACTTCTGGACTGTCTCTGAAAGTGCCTCACTATGATATGCCAACTTCTACCGCAGGTTCGTGTTGGGATTTTCTCATATCACTTAGCCCTTGAGTCAAGTCACCAAGGGAGGAGCGAAAGCAAAATTCTTTTGGTTTGAATCTCTATATTTTGTTGCATTCCTGTTTAAATCCAAATCAACACGAAAATAAACTTCTAATTATTGCAACTAGTTATTTAGCTTCAAAGCGCTAAACTCACATTGATACAACTTGATATAAACTTTCGCTTCCATTTTAAACAAGGACTATGAATGGTTCATAGCACTCAAACTATATTGGTGTTTTTCAGGTCCCTTCTTCAGTTCCTTCTCTATTTTTTTTTATCTCTCCTCTAATCGGACCTCTATGCTGGATCCCCCATCTTCTTCAAATATCCCAAGCTTATTAGTCAAGGCTTCCATGAGGAAGCTCACATTAGGGTTGATATTTGTAGCTTGTGCTTTTAGCCATGCAAACCTCTCCTCTGTGAAATCATGTTGGTTATTCATAGATTCATTGGCCATGACTAGGGCTTTGTGATTTTTAGCTTAGTCAATCTAGATCCCTTGCAACTCCCCACAATATAACCAAATAAACCTTTATTGATACCAATATGATTCATAAACTACTATGGATATTCCACTAGACAATTCGTAAGAGTAGTTCTACCAAAATATATTAGAAAATCCAAAATCTATGCTATGAAGGTATATTTCTCCTTAGATTTATGGATCTGTTAATTATTGTTTATTATGTATGCATGCAAATTATGATTATACAAAAAATAGATAATAACAAAATGAAAACTCACAAACCACAAGTGACACAAGACATATCCTGAGAAACCCTTTTGGGAGAAAACCCAACAGGAAGAAGAGGTTGTTCTACTCTCTTTCTCTGGATGGAAAATGGATGCAAGTACAAAGAAGTGAGCCCTCTAGCTCGTGGACTACTACAGTGCACAGATCCTCTATGTTTTTTCTATCTCTACTCCTATAGGCTCCTTTGATCGTCTATGGAACAAAATGCACTCGACTAGAATGGAACCCCTTTTCCTCCTAGTGGCATGGTTATTACATACCCCAATAGTCTACTAATGATTAGGTTTGTCTCCTTCAACTCTTAACTAGAATCACACTATTGACTCTTCTAGAGTATTCTTCATCGTGATCATGTGGCTAGCTCCATTTCCATGAATAATTAGGGCTAACGTGGCATATTCTTGAATTGTAGTGGTCAAAACTATAAGGTCAACTTCCAAGTGGCATAACTTTTTCATATATGCTATGATTGAGATAATACTTGCATCATTGGAAAAATATTTGCGTTTAGAATGGTACAAAAAGGTGCAACATTAAAATGAGAAAGTTTTATTCATAAAATAATGCAATTTGATACCTCAAAATGCCCTGAAAAGTTTCATACCCCAATTTGCCCAACTGGGTTCCACCAATAAAATTGATCATGTGAGTTGATTCCTCCACATTTTCCACTCTAAAAACATTCAAATGAATGACAAACAATATAATAATCAAATTCAAATCAAATCAAATAACAAATTAAATAAACTTTACTTAAATCTAATGAATTTAATGATAAATTGAGTAAACTTTATTTATCTAGTGAATTTCTCCCATGAAGATTGTGGCAAAGTAATAGGAACTAAATAGACTTTGTTTATACGATGGAATTGTGGTAACTCGATCAAATGTGTGGTTCCATTTCAACTTTCTCCTAGGACGATTATCCATTTCATTAACTTGTCATTATTGTAAGAACGTATATATAATTCTTAAGATCACAACAATTATATAGTTAGATTTTAAGCTTCTATAGTTATATAGTTATATAAAAATCCTGCATTTGGGACAAGCTATTGACAAGACAAGAGAATGACAATTATGAGCTGAACGTAATTATTTGCAGTAGGCTGACCAGACAATCATGTTAAAAGGGAAACTTTCACAACGCTTTTTATATTTGGATGCCTTTGGGATGATCCACTGGTTTTTGAAATGACGTGCCCGAATGCATTGTGTACCTGTCAAAGACAGGTAAAATGACAATAAGGTAGGGATATAGGACACATACTCTGCATTTCCTTAATCCCGATTTGCTTTGGAAAATACCATTTTTAATACCAGAACTTTAAGTACAGAAGTCAGTATAGTACAGTGCAGTGCATTGGAAACTTTTGATTAAATATTTCCCTTCTGACATAAGAATGGGATTCATTATTATGGATATTGGGATGGTAGCACGCCACACAAACATCCCAAACTTAACTAAATACTCACGCCACCCCAAATATTCTCATGGCTGCTGTTACAGCCTTACGCTATAATCACATCGCATGCCAGGCCCATGTTCACTGAATTGACCCAAACTCTCATCTCATGCGATCCATATTTTACTGTTCCTCTTTCTGAAAAAGCTGACAGCAGCACCCAGCCCTCCTTAGCTGGTTATAAATTTTTCTCAGAAATATTCATATTCTGGTCATATGTTTCTCAGAAATATGCATAGTCGCGACAGCGCGTGCAAGTTATTGGGTTGATTACAAGAGGCGAAGTTGATAGATAATACGTGAAAGGTTCACGATTATATATAAAGGAAATGAATGAGAATATCGATGCACTGAGTGTTGGACAAAATTATTATAATACTGCTGTATTGATAATCGGACAGTTTGCTTTTTACGTAGATCGTAATGTAATGCAAGCATTGCGTGTTTTTCCTGTGAATGAGAGTGGTCTTTGGTCTTTCATGGAGGACTGTATGTATCTGTCAGAGGAAAAGACAGAGGAAACCAAAAGAGAGATCATGACATAATTTGAGTACATCCTTATATAAAATAGCGAATAAACAAATAGAAGATGGGTAGCCATATGCTCTGTGAGTATTTAAATAAGTTGAATTAGTTTATATTATAGTGGAATTTGTGTTGTAATTAATAATAATAATAATTTATTTTTAAATTCACTAGATATCAAATTGATATATAATTTATTTTATATGTGAAATAAGGTAGGTTTACAAAATAATGATTGTTAAAGTTCATAGAAATGTATATTCTTTTTAACCATTGGAACCATTCAAATTATACATAAATACAATAAAGTAAGGTGAGGTTTGTCTCTTTATAATGTGTTTTAAGTAAAGATAAAAAAAATTAAAAGTAATAAAAGAAAAAAAAATCTAGATACATCATATTACAAAGAAATTTGTCATTAGGAGCAGTTTAATTGGTGATTTTCATGTTATAAAGTATTATGTAAACTATGAGATTCAAGGTTTAAATCTCAGGTGGGTCAACAAAAAAAAAGAGAGATTAAGATGAAAATTATAAACTATATAAAAAATGAAATTATTTTTAATATGTTATATATTAATAATAACATAATAAGGCTATAGGCATTTTTTTGTAGGACAAAGGATTTTATGCTTAGCCTTTGACTACTTAGGTGTACATACTCTAGCCACTTTGGATTCAAACCTATGACTTCTAAGGAGGCAACATGTGATCTTAACCTACATAGAGAGAAAGGAAGGGATGGACTAATGGAGAAAGAGGAGATAGTGGGCTACTCATTAGGAATTTTATGTAAGGACTTCATTTTCATCTTGCTAAAGCACGTTAAGGAAAAATGGTCTTTAAGGAGTGATAAAGTTCAAAGGTTGGAAGGTGAAGAAATTTTTTACATTATTAGGAAAAAAGGAACTCCATCGAAGGATGATGTGGCGATAATTGAAGAGGATGAAATCCCACTAATCTGTCTTTTGGGTATTTTTCTTCAAGCATCCATCTAAATCAAAATTGTATAATCAAAAAGGACAATCTTAAATCATTTTCAAACATGGATCATCCACAAAACACAAAATCCACAATGGGTTGTACAAGCCATTGGTTAAACCTTTACACTAGGGAGAAATCTATAATAATAATAATAATAGTAATCTAATTTTAAGGTCATGGCCAAGCCAAACACCAAATTGGTGTATGAGACCCCCTTGTTTGTGGGATAAAAAATCTGCCTCCATGCAGCAATTTGACCACTAAAGTCCATGGAGGTCTACATGCTCTCCCTCTTGCGCCCTCCCTCTATATTTGAACATGTGACCTCTTACGAGGAAGCGCATATTCTTAACCATTAGGCCCACAAAAAAGGTAAGTTATTTGTGTGAAACATCTTGTGAGGTTTCAAATGATAATGAGATAAGAGCACCCTAAGAAATCATTGGAAATGTGGGAAGATCATACTCGAAGTTCAAACCCAACAACATGTGAGGATCCCATTCCAACCCATTTGCATCCATATGATGAGCCCCAGAAATGGGTAACTATATGGGCTCATTTTGCCTATTGTTTCCATTTAATCCACCATTCTCCATAGTTTTGTGTATGTTTTTCAATATATTTATGTTAATTGAGTGAATGGGGATAGTCATTTTACTACAAAGTCTAATGAGTGTTTATTGCAGATTTTCGGACATTTTTGGACCAAGAGCAAGCATTTATGAGCAGATTGACAGCCAAAACTCGAAGAAACCAATCTAAGGACTTATATGAAGAGTGTCTCTTGCATTAATGACCCCTTCCACGAGTTCTCCACCAGCAGCTCAGAGTTCAAAGGCCACCACATCGATGATCACAAGGGTAGCCGAGCAGGTCTAATGAAGTTGTTGTTTGAAAGTTTTGGCAGCTGATTTCCTAAAGTTTAGGAGGACTGTTGGGAGTCCTCAATTTGTATAAATAAGAAGGCCTTAGGCCTCAGTAGGTTAGCTATTGAACAATCTATTTTCGCACTTTAGTGCAGCTCTACATTCAGCTCATTTTCGAGCTCTTTCTGTAAACAGTTTTGTGATATGACTAGTATTTTTTGATCAATGAAGATGAATTCAGCCTTGAACCAGAACTGATCTTTCTGAAGGGGCTGTAGCTCTTGGGGTTGGACCCAACCCAAGTGTCCAGTGCCTCCTTCTTGTATTTATATGTGTTTTCTTCTTGCATTCATGAAATAATTTATGTTATTTAGATTTAATCTTGCTTCATTACTTAGGATGTTTTTAATGATTAGGATAGTTGTTCTTGATTTAGGTTGATTAGTTAGTTTTCTGCAATAATAAAAAAGATCCATAGAAAGGCTACCAAGTAGGCTTTGAGCTCCTTTCTCCCTCCTTGGGAGCATGAATTGAGACCAAAACGCTCTTGTTGCCACCAAAACACTGTTTTTGCTTTCCAATGCAATTGCTAGTGTGTGAATTCGAGTTGGAGAAGTTGATATCAGTTGTATTTACATGCTTGAATTTTTCCTTGTTCAGTTTTCATAGCTTTCTTGCATCATTTCCTGTCCATAAAATTCTGTTTAGCACTTTTCTGTTTTTTAGGGCAAAATTAGGTTAATTAGGTAAAACTCAGTTTTTTTAATTCTCCTTGAATCAGTTTTTAGAATCACGTGTGCAACTCACTTGAATACCATCCCAGCTTATCATCCACTCATCACCCAACCTGCTCCAGTCCATTTCTCAAGGTTTTCTCCACTCATTCACCACATTTTCCCAAACAAACCTAATTTCTACGTTTTTGTGCAAAATCGCTTCCTTATCCTTTGAACCAATCCAACCATCACCTTCATGTTTGATCTTCATTGACAGAGTTCAAGACCCTATAACACCCTCATACAACCTTCATTTTCTTTTTCCCACCATTTTTCCTCCTCCAAACCTTCAAAAAAATCACTTTCAACGTGCCCTTATAGAACTTCCTGTAGACTTCCTATAGATCCCCTGCAGACTTCCTGTAAAAGTTCATGCGAGCGATTTTTAGAAATCTGATCACAATGGAATTATTCAGAAGAGTGCTAGGGACTCCTTAGGTCCTCTCCACACCTTCCTCATCATCTGCAACAGCCAACTCTATCTCCTTTCGCCACCAAACCTCTGCACAGTCAAATAGTTAAAACAAAACCATAATAATTCTGCATAAAATTGCTCAAAGTGCAAAAATATTGTTCTTCCACATTTTCCTTCAGAAGTAGCTTAAGTACATGCATTTTACCTTGATAGTAATCCATGGCATCCATTTCATTAGTTTCGTCTCTTTTTCTTGCAAAAGTAGGGTTAGTGGGTAAAAATAAGGTTTGCTAGGTTTTGCATTTCCTTTCAGCTTTCATCCTTCTTCTGCAAATAAGATAGCCTATTTTGAGTTAGCTTTCTTCCATCACAATTAAAAGCTTCTTTTGAGAACTCATAGAAGTTGGATTGAGCTCCTAGCAAACTTGTGCCAGCTAATCAAGTGACAGCCTACAGTAAGAGCTAGTACTTGTGCATACAGTACCGTGGCTTCCAAGTTTGTTACGAACTATTGGGTTGATAAAAGTAAAGAAGGGAGTCTCAGGAGTTGCAGCATCATTACTACAATACAGGAGCCCACCATATTTTTGGCGCCATTGTCGGGGAAGCGTCAGAGTATTTGGGATTACTGCTCTTCTTCTATTTTCTACTGCAACATTCTGCTAAGTAGTTTATTTTAGCAAGAGTAAAGTAGTTGCTTCATTTCCATTCTGCAATTTCATTTCTGCAAAAGTAGATTAAACATTTACTTCTTTCATTTCATTTCAGTAAACGTAGATTTGACATTTCCTGCTTTCATTTCATTTTAGCAAGTGTAGATTAGACATTTCCTTCTTTCATTTCATTTCAGCAAGCATAGATTATACATTTCCTTCTTTCATTTCATTTCAGCAAGCGTAGATTAGACATTTCAATTCTGCAATTTCAATTCTGCAAGCATAGATTAGCATTTCAATTCCAATTTCAATTCTGCAAGCGTAGATTAGCATTTCAAGTATGCAATTTTCATTTTGGCAAAGTTTATTTTAGTTAGCTGCAATTTGTTGTTCAATCCATCTCAAAGTTTTTGTAGGTACAAGCAGAAAAAGAAACACAAAAATCCTAAAAAGAGATTCTCTTTCATGCCTTGTAGGAACAGAGATAATTCGGAAAATTTCTACCCAACACCCCCAACACATCACTAAGTCACCCTTCTCTCTTCTTTGGTGGCAGCGAGCTAGAAGAACATATAGGTGAATCTCCAGAGATATACGAAGATCCTATAATAGAAGAAGAGCAAGAAAACATTCCTCCTGAGACCATGGCTGAAAACAAAAATGGTATAGGAAACGAGGAGAGAATAGAAGGCACCTTTCCCATCCGAGAGACCAATAGGGACACCAAGATGAAAAACATAAGTCCCTCGACCTTACCTCACTTCCATGGATTGACTACTAAAGACCCTCATACCTTTTTGTTTGAGTTTGTTGTCCTTTGTCAAACTTATGACAATGCAGAAGATGAGCAAAAGTTGAAACTCTTTCCCTCTACCCTCAAGGATGTAGCACTACGCTGGTTCAAGGGGCTACCTGGAAACAGTATCACAACTTGGGCTTAGATGCAGCAAGCCTTTAACAACAAATAACAGGATTATTGTAGGTTAAAATAAACAAAGGAAGAAATCTTTCGGATGACCATGGGAAGTGATGAATCCTTAGAAGACTATGAAGAGGGGTTTCAACTCAGTTATAAAAGGGCTAGGTGCACACTTGACTCCGAATCTTTAAAGTTGGTTCTTCTTCAAGGAGTCCCTGAAGACCTTCTAGATACCCTCCATTTGCTGGCTGGGGGAGACATCTACAAGCTACCTTATGATAACATAAATATGGCGTTTAGAAACCATTCTAGGGTAGTCAGAAAAAGAGGTAGGGGAAGTCAACTTTTAGCCAATGCCCCCTTATCCAAAAATGAGTTTGCAAATCAAATGGAAGATTTCAAAAGCGAGATGAGACAGACCATTGCCATGCAAATGGATATCTTGTGAATCCAAAAGAAGCAAAAGGAAGCTGAGAGGGCTTTGGCCATCTTTTGTCCCAGATGCACCAAAAAGCATCCTAGGAACGAATGTCCGTTACACTCTGTAGAAGTGTGTTTTGTCTGTGAAGCAAACCATCCTACCAATCAGTGCCCATCCTTATCCAGATTTAAAGCTATGTACCAAGGGGTTGAAGGAGCCACTGAACCACTCTACTTCATGAACCAAAGGAGGCCACATGGACCCCGACCTTACCAGCAGGGAATGCAAGGGACATCCCAGACCTATTACAACCCCAATCAATCCACTCACATACCTTCGTGGGGCCCCACTGTTCATCCTTCCTGGTCCACACCCCCTCCTTGGTCGTATCCATCTCAATACCATACTCAACCTGCTGCTCATTTGTTTCATTCTCATGCTCAGCCGCAACCTCAGTGGAATGCACCTCATCAGGGGTGGAGGCCCCAATAAAACTCTCCTCCCACTCTTTTGCCTCCACCACCTGCTCAACCACAACCATTACCTCCTTCTCCTCCAAGACAACCCAAAATACCTGCTTAACCAAACCCGAACCACAATAATAGACAAGCCCAACAGGTATATACTGGAGAAACAACATGCCCTACCTATGTTGTGGAGATTCAGGAGATCACCCTACGATCTGGGAAGGTCCTCCCAAACAGCCAACCTCCTCCTAAGGATGATGAAGAATAGAAACAGGAAAGTGAACCAAAAGGCATTCCACCATTTCCTGAGAGACTAACTGGAACCACACAACCAACCCCAGAAGAAACTGAACTTCTGAGAGAACTGAAACAGTTATGTGTAAAAATACCCCTTTTCCAAGCCATAAAGGATGTGCCCATATACAACAAGATGATGAAGGAGAAGTGCTTTAAACACCCAAGTAGGCGAAGGAGAGATGCCCCAACCATCAATGTCATAGGACAACTGTCTGATCTGATGTTGGGGCAGGTAATTTGTCCGAAGTATCTAGACTCTCGGAGTCTAGTAGTTGATGTCCACATCAATGGCACCATAATCCCCCATACCTTGATTGATCTAGGGGTTGCCATTAATGTGATGACCAGGGACAATATGCTCAAGCTCAGATTTTAGGGTTCCCTAAGAAAGACCTCAACAGTACTGCAGTTAGAAAACTACTCCAATGTGACCCTCAAGGGGATTGTGGAAGATGTCATGGTATCTATTGATTCATGGGAGTACCCCGCTGATTTCTTGGTTCTCCAACCAAAGGCAAAGCTCACTGGGTATCCTCTCATCTTGGGAAGACCTTAGTTGGCTACTGCAGATGCCTATATCAGCTGCCGAGCTGAGAACATGACAATCAAGAATGGGCATATGTCCAAGCAGCTAGTCCTCTATCCTCTTGCCCAACCTCTACTAGAACATGATTTACCCCTCTGATTGGAGGAAGAAGACGAGGATGAAGTCTACTCCGCACCATTGTGCATAGTAGAAACTACCATGTGGGGTCCACAAACCGAGGATAATCTTATTGAAAACTTGATCTAGAATCCACCCCCCAATGAATTGCCATTAGAAGAGTTGGTGGAAGAAACCCAATCCAATGCTTCAGTTGATCTCTGTGTGGCTAACTCAACCTCTCTCCGAGTTAAGAATGTGGAATTTGGCCCAGAAAGAACCTTGAGGATCAACTCAGCCCTATCCACCTCTTAAGAGAAAGAGCTGTGTAGCTTATTGAAGAATCACTTGGATGATTTTGCTTGGAGTTATGAGGAGATGAAGGGAGTCTACCCTTTTGTATGTACTCATCACATTTACATCAAGGAAGACTATAAGCCAGTTAGGCAACCTCAAAAGGGGATGAATCCAGCCCTCAAGGACATTGTCAAAGAAGAACTGCAAAAGTTGCTAGATGCAAGATTCATCTACCCCATCTCTGACAGCGAATGCGTTTCTCCTTTGGTGCTAGTGCCAAAGAAAAACGAGAAGTGGAGAATCTGTGTAGATTATCGGGAACTAAACAAAGCCACCAAGAAGGACCATTTCCATTTGAATTTCATAGATCAAGTGTTAGATGGCCTGGCGGGGAAGAAGTTTTTCTCTTTCTTAGATGGGTTTAGAGGGTACAACCAGATCCAAATAAGCCCTAAAGACCAAGATAAGACCACTTTCTCTTGTCGATGGGGTACCTTTGCCTACTGGGTCCTTCCCTTTGGGTTATGCAATGCTCCTACCACTTTCCAGAGAGTAGTACTGAGCATATTCACTGAGCTGTTTCATGATTCAGTGGAAATATATATGGATGACTTTACCCCTTATGGTTCCAACTTTCAAGAAGCATTGACTAACTTGGGAAAAGTTTTAGCCAAGTGTATTGAAATGAACTTGTCCCTCAGTCCTGCAAAATGTGAATTCTTGATGACTGAAGGGACCGTGCTAGGTCATACAATTTCTCAGCAAGGATTACAAGTGGATCCTAACAAGATTGCTATTATCCAAAGGGTCCCACCTCCTCAAAAAGTAAGAGATGTTCAGAGTTTTCTAGGCTTAGCAGGGTATTATAGAAGAATCATTAAGGATTTTAGCAAGCTAGCCTCTCCATTGTTTGGTCTTTTAGGGAAAGATGTTGAGTTTATATGGATTGAAAATTATCAAGAGGCTCTAGATGCCTTGAAATGTAACCTGGTAATTGCCCCAATCTTGTGAGGTCCAAACTGGGCCCTACCTTTCCACAGTCACACAGATGCCTCAAACAAAGCTATAGGAGCAGCCCTAGGACAAGTTGAAGAGAAGCTACCATATTCCATATACTTTGTCAGTAAAAATCTATCCAAGGCAAAATTAAACTACACGGTAACCGAAAAAGAGCTCTTAGTTGTAGTCCATTCCCTGAACAAGTTCAGACACTACATCACTGGTTACTAAACATTCATACACGCTGACCATGCTGCAATTAGATATTTGATGAATAAACCAGATGTCAATTCTCATATCATAAGATGGTTACTTTTGTTACAACAATTTGATTTGACTATTGTTGATAAACTTGGTAAGGAAAATGTTGTTTCTGATTTCTTGTCTAGACTAGATCTGCCTGCAGGTGAAGAAGGAATGGTGGATGATCAAATGCCAGATGAACACTTATTTGCTATTTCAGTACTCTCTCCATGGTTTGCTAATATAGCAAATTACTTGGTTTCAGCATAGTTTCCACCACACCTGTCCTCAAAAGAGAAAAGCAAGATCGTGAGGAAAAGCGCCCCATTCACTTGGATTGGGGGCAATCTGTTCAAACTAGGCCCAGATCAGATTTTGAGGCGATGTGTCAAGGAGGAGGAAGTCTTTGACATCCTCTTAGCCTGTCATGATGGACCTTGTGGGGGCCACTTTGCAGCAAATAGAACTGCTTTCAAGATTTTTCATGCAGGTTACTATTGGCCCACTGTCTATCAAGATGTTAGGAGATACATCAACCAATGTGACTGATGTCAAAGGATGGGGAAACCGACTCCAAGGGATGAGATGCTCATACAACCTCAAGTGACTTTCAAGCCATTTGAGAAGCGGGGCATGGACTTTGTGGGTCCTATCAATCCTCCCTCAAAACAGAAGTCTTACATCATTTTGTGCACGGACTACCTAACAAAGTGGGCGGAAACAAAGGCAACCAAAGTAACAACAGAGGAAAAAGTAGTTGAGTTCTTAAGGGAAAATATCTTCTACAAGTTTGGCTACCCAAGAGTGTTAGTTACAGATCAAGGGAGTCAGTTTACCTCCAATTTAGTTGAAGACCTGCTCACACACCACAAGATTAAGCACAGAACTTCCACCCCTTATTACCTCCAAGCAAATGGACCAGTGGAAGTCACTAATAGAGCTTTGGAGGAGATTTTGACTAAGGTGGTGTGAAGCAGCAAAAAAGATTGGGCAAACTAATTGGTTGAGGCCACCTGGGCCTATAACACTACTTGGAAAACTACCACAGGTCTCACCCCCTATGAGCTAGTCTATGGGAAGAAGGCCTTGTTGTCCATAGAATTTGAATATAACACATTAATGTTGGCAGATCAGCTGGACCTAGACCTCAGCCATGCACAAAAAGAAAGATTGCTTCAACTAAATGGGTTAGATGAACAAAGAATGCAGGCCTTTCTCCACTCAGAGGTAGTCCATCTTCAAAGAAAAATCTGGCATGACCAACACCTCAGAGAGAAACACTTTCAGCTGGGAGATTGGGCACTGGTGTATGATTCAAGGTACTAATATTTCAAGGGCAAGCTGAGAACCAGATGGTTGGGACCATATACAGTGGAAAAATGCAATGACAATGGTTCAGTCCTTATCCAGACCATTGATGAAGAAGCCATCCCCATGCTCGTCAATGGGCATCGATTGAAAATCTACAGGAAGCCCCTTTCTAAGCAGGAGTTCATTGAAACTCTGGGTAAATTGGTGTTGGTAGTGGAGCAGGTCCCTATCTCCACTCCACCCACACTCTGAGCAAAAGCAAGAAAAAAAATAGAAAAAACAAAAAAAAAGGAAAAATATAATAAAATATCCCTGGGTTAAAACCTCACCGAGGCGCCTAGGGCAGGAAGTGAAGGTGAAAACCTCCTGGAGGCACCCCAATTGTCTCAAAAAAAAAAAAGGAAAAAAGAAAAAATCTAACTCTTTTGAATAAATTGTAGGTTGCAGGAGGGTTGCGCAAGAGGAAAAGACATGACAAGTTGCATGCACCCTTTACAATCCATCACACCATCACTGCTATCCTTTCCCAGGTTTTTGGCTTCATTTGTTCTGAAATTCCACATTCTACAGGAAACTCTGTGTTTTCTATAGGAGGATCCTATAAAAATTCTAGGAAGACCAAAATCCTTTTTTAAAACAAAACACAAGGGATGGAAATTCGTTTGGCAGCACTGTGAACCTCTTTACCACCATCCATCTTCCTATTTCGCCATTCCATCCCTATATACTGACCTCTCCACTCATTTTTGTCCTTGCACAACCACATGTAGATATTATGTTTTTGTTATCTTGTAAACACGCAATAAAAAGAAAAAAATGACAAATCAAGGTAGCAACAATTTCACTCATCTCTACCTGATACCCTACAGTGGTGATTTCTTCTTAGTTGAGACCTCCTTCAACAATTTTAGCCCTGCTCGGGTATTAGCTTGAATTTCAAGAGGAGAAGTAGATATAGGAAATCATATAGGATTCCTGTAGCAGTTGATCCCTTTGAAAAACATACTATAGAGATAGGGCTAGCGCAACAGGACGTATGAAGAGCAAAGTTGAATGGGAGATCATCGGGAAAAAAACAAGGCCAAGCATGCAAAGCGCAAGCAGCAATAGCAATGGGGAAATGAAGTGCCAAAATCTGAAATCTGCATAACACACCAGCGACTGAGCAGGTAAGTGCCTAAACCTGTTCCTCGATTGCATGAACAATATTTTAAAACTGCATGAACTATGGAATGGTCAATTAAGTGGAATCAGTGGCCAGCTAACTAGCCACCCTCATTCAGTTCACACCCTTTTGCAAAATTCAGTTGAGCCACATTCAAATTTGAACTACTGATTAGATACGCAGGCATCACGTGTGGCATGTCAACTCCGGAAGAAGGCATTTGAAATTGGTAGTGGTGGTAGTGGATAACGGGGGTAAGGGAGGTGATGGCAATCAGGCAGCGTGAGGAACTATAATGACACTGGCATCAGACCAATGGTCTGGATGGGGATAACGTACCCATCTGGCCACCTCATCTCCTTACCCCGGGTTATGCCAACAGTTATGTACAATGCACTCCAAACCTCCACCACCCTTTTGATTCATTTTCATGTTATGAAGCTCTCGACTGCAACGTTCATCTACCACCTTCAGAGCAGCAAACCAGTCGTCCTCCGCTAGTCTTCTGTCAGTTTTTTTGAAACCCTCTTCCTTATCGGGCTCTACAGGAGCCCTGCTGCACTCTACAAGAAGCTCGATAATTTCTATAGACAAACTTCTACAGGAAAGGCAGAGAGCAGCTAGCAGAAGGAACACCAGAGATTTTTACGAGAATTCAAGCTTAAAATGAGATAGACTCAAGAAACCTCCCTGCATAAGACTTATTTGTGTAAGGTGGTGGATTAAAAACACAGAATTGGATTGGAAAAAGGAGAACGAAGTTTGAAAGTTTGTCTACATATTTTCCCTGAGTTCTACACAGTTCCCTATTTTTTTCTGCATTCGAAGTCTGTCTCCCTCTTTTTCATATTCTTCTATAAATAAAACACTTGCAATTGTGGGAACCAACCTATGTGGGAAAAAAGAAAAACCAAAATTGCATATCTTTCTATTCTCTGAAAAAAAATTGTGTTGTTTATCTTTTGTTCTGTCCAAAGAAAATATATTCTCTCCACCATCAGAAAATCAAATTTGGGGTAAAAGTAGTTTGAAACAAGGGGTATATTGCAATCTGGTGTTGTAAGAAGAAACACTGAAACTCCTCCTACAGTTCTGAAAAAACCAAAATTCAATTGTCCCTCTGTCTCCAATTTTCTTTGAAATTGTTGTTTTTCTCCTCACTTAAGCACGTGAAAAACTACTCAGCACCATGCTAGGAGGGTTTATGAGGAAGGAGCCTTTGAACTCCAACCAACTACATGAGCATCTTGAGGTGGTGGCCCTCTTCACCAGGGCTAATCGGATGATTTTCTTTGAAAGAATACATGGGTATGATGATGAGGTAACTGAAAAATTTCTGATGGCCTTAAGACCCCATTCAAAAACACATGCCATAGTCAATTTTAGGGGTCTGTCCCTAGAACTCACTCCTAGTTTTATCAGTTGAATTATAGGCCTTCCACCTGGCCTCCCTTGGAGCAAGAAGGAAAACGCATTCAGACAGGTGGCCAAGAAGACAATTTTTCAATCTAGGGATGATCCTGTAGAGGATAAAAATGGGGTTAGAAGGACAAGCTTACCTCTTCCATGGGACGAAGTCAGCTATCAAATAATGAAATACATCTCTTGTGAAGGAAGGCTCAACATTTTTTATGATTATCACTTCATGTTACTACATGAATTGAGGCATGGGATGGACCTGCCTCCAGTTAAAAAGCTGAGTCTCCCATATTTCCTCCTCCAATATCTAATAGAATGTAGTACCAAGCTAAATGCAGGAATCCCAGACCAACTAGCCCACCCTGGGATCATCAAAGTATTGGTAAAAAATGCCTTACATGCCTATACCATTCCCATAGCTTGGGACATTTTCATAAATATGTCCAGAGATGATGATATCAAAACTTTGGCTGAGGATATCAACCCATCTGGCAGTAAGGAAGAGGAAGAGGAAATTGAAGAAGAAGTGCATGAAGAGACACCACCTATTTAGACATAGGAAGAGCAGGAAATAGAGGAGGAACAATAAGCAGAAGAGAAACTTGAGAAACCCACAGCAGAAAAGAATACCACCCCAAAGATAGAGAAAAGGAAAAGAACAGAAAGTGAGAAGAAAAATCCTAATAAATTCCAAAAGAGGACTACCACAAGCAAGGCAGGAACCCAGAAAGAAAAAGAGAAACCATTACCAGAAACAGCAGGCATAGAAAAGAGAGCAAAAGATGAAGGGGAGTAGCAATAAGAAGAAACATCCCCTGAGACATTGGCAAAAGAAGCAGCAGTTATGCTGGCTGCCTTAAGCACTCCAACAAAGTGAGAAGGAAAAAGAGAAAAGCAACATCCATGTACTTTAAATCCAGAAGGAGCACTAGGATAAAGGTGGGCAAGCCCCAGCCACCATCAAAAGAACCTATCATAATTGAAGATGCCCCTACTAAGAAAAAGTAGGAATGCCCCTCCAAAATATCTATCACTTATGAGAGAGGAAGTCCCAAAACTTCTACCTGGAAGGAAAGAATCAGACTGATGGAAACCAACATAGTTCTACAGGAAGCTAGGACCTCTCTATAGGAAATGTTGTCCAAGCTAAAGGAGACTGAAAAATGGAAGAGGAGGCAGCGAAACAGTCACATGAGGAAGACAAAACCGAGTAGATACCTAAACCAAGCCCTCAACCTAATTTGGGCTCATATTAGAACTTGCTAGATGGTGGGAAGATCATCCCACAGAAATTCACTATACCACTTTTCTTTGAATTAGAGCAAGAAAGAATTAGAACACACACTTGGATGAAAATTGCTAAATCCAAGGGAGTTGCAGATATAGGCCACATGGAAGAACAACTGAAAGAATTAAGAAGGGAGTTGGAAATGGTGAGACATATTGAAAGCATTAAAAGTGCCCAGCTATAGGAGAAAAATGCACTGCTGAAAAAGTAGTTACAGCAACAGCAAACCCAAAGGGCAGACATAACACAAGTTCCTGAAGAGCAGCACCTACAGGAAAATCCTCTAGCAAGACAAGAAATAGCACAGGAACAGCAGCCAAGGGAAGAGACACACCCTGATGTGGAAATAATGATAAAACAACAGCAAGAGAGGGAGTCTTAGGCAGTAGCTGAAATACTAATGTTGAAACAACAGTTGCAAGAGAGAGAAGCCCAGATGGCCAACATGGCCAGCTGCACAATGGAAGCCTTGCAATGTAGACAAGCAGCCAGGTCTTATGCATTTTATCTTAAAGACCAATGGCTTTAGTTTCAAATCAAAATATTGACCCAAAGGGGCACAATCCCTTTCCAACATTATGGTCAATTTATACATCTGTGTGCCACTAGTTCGGCTAAGGACAAGGCCAAATTAGTAGAGTTTTACTTACATAATATGGCACTCCTTGATATGAAGTTTTTGGACCCCAAGGCTGCATTAGGAGATGTACAACTCATGGCTATGGCTTCCTGGATGAGCCATGAGGAAAAAAAGGGTCGTGGAAGTTCAACAGATCATGGCCAAAGAACTGAATGAGCCCCTGCTAATCAGAGCAGAACCAGAAGACCCCTCAGCTCTAATATATGCTCATCAAAACCTTGCCAACAACCCTCAATTTCTCCCAGATTATGTTGAAAAGCAAGTGCAAGCCATCACCCATTTTGAGGATATGGAAAGATTATTTGGTGATGATTGCCTTCATGCTTGTATGAGGAGATGGAATACACTATCCTACAGCTTAAAGATCAAGGAGTATCACTCCCCAACCAGAATGAGGGAGGCTTTGGAAAACGTGCCCCTTTATAAAAAATCAATGCAAAACCTAAAGGCCAACTAAATTAGCCTCAAGTTCAGTCCTCCACTACTCTTAGGACTACTGGAAGGGGTTAAGGAAGAAGAAGAACAACAGAAGTGGGAGGAGGTAGACAGAAAGGCAGGTTTTCATGACAGGGAAGAGGACATCACCTCAGAAGCATGGGATGTCAGGGAAGCTGTTAAGGCCATCAAAGATGAACTAGATTAGTTTCTCAAAGGATGAGCAACGCATTCAGTAGGGGGTGATGATGAGACCCAGAAATGAGTAACTATATGGGCTCATTTTGCCTATTGTTTCCATTTAATCCACCATTCTCCATAGTTTTGTGCATGTTTTTTAATATATTTATGTTAATTGAGTTAATGGGGATAATCATTTTGCCACGAAGTCTAATGAGTGTTTATTGCAGATTTTTGGACATTTTTGGACCAAAACCAGGCATTTATGAGCAGATTAACAGCCAAAACTTAAAGAAACCAAGCTGAGGACTTATAGGAAGGGTCTCTGCTACATTAATGACCCCTTCCTTGAGTTCTCCACCAGCAGCTCGGAGTTGAAAGGTCACCACATAGATGATCACAAGGGCAGCCGAGAAGGTCTAATGAAGTTGATATTGTCTACAAGTTTTGGCAGCCGAGTTCCTAAAGTTTAGGAGGAATGTTGGGAGTCCTCAAGTTGTATAAATAAGAAGGCCTTATGCCTCAATAGGTTATCTATTGAACAGTCTATTTTTTCACTTTGGTGCAGCTCTGCATTTAGCTCATTTTCGAGCTCTTTCTGTAAATAGTTTTGTGATATGACTAGTATTTTTTGATCAATGAAGATGAATTCAGCCTTGAACCAGAATTGATCTTTCTAAAGGGGCTATAGCTCTTGGGGTTGGACCCAACCCAAGTTCCCAGTACTTCCTTCTTGTATTTATATGTGTTTTCTTCTTGCATTCATGAAATAATTTCTGTTATTTAGATTAAATCTTGCTTCATTACTTAGGTTGCTTTTGATGATTAGGATAGTTGTTCTTGCTTCAGGTTGATTAGTTAGTTTGCTATAATAATATAAAATATCCACAAAAATGCTACCAAGTAGGCTTTGAGCTCCTTTCTCCCTCCTTGGGACCATGAATTGAGACCAAAGCACTCTTGCTGCCACCAAAACATTGTTTTTGTTTTCCAATGCAATTGTTAGTGTGTGAATTCGAGTTGGATAAGTTGATATCAGTTATATTTACATGCTTGGATTTTTCCTTGTTCAATTTTCATAGCTTTCTTGCATCATTTCCTGTCCATAAAATTATGTTCAGTACTTTTCTATTTTTTAGGGTAGAATTAGGTTAAATTAGGTAAAACTTTGTTTTTTTAATTCTCCTTGAATTAGTTTTTAGAAGTAGGTGTGTAGCTCACTTGAATACAATCCCAGCTTATCATCCACTCATCATCCAACCTGCTTCGGTCCATTTTTCAAAGTTTTCTCCACTAATTCGCCACATTTTCCCAAACAACCCTCATTTCTACGTTTATGTGCAAAATCACTCCCTTATCCTTTGAACCAATCCAACCATCACCTTCATGTTTGATCTTCATTGACAGAGTCCTATATCCTCTAACACCCTCATCCAACCTTCATTTTCTTTTTCCCACCATTTTTCCTCCTCCAAACCTTCAAAAATCACTTTCGGCCTGCTCTTGTAGAACTTCCTCTAGACTTCCTATAGATCCCCTAGAGACCTCCTGTAGAAGTTCATGCGAGTGATTTTTCGAAATCTAATCACAATGGAATTCTCCAAAAGGGTGCTAGGGACTCCTTAGGTCCTCTCCACACCTTCCTCATCATCTGCAACTGCCAAATCTATCTCCTTTTGCCACCAAACCTCTGCACAGTCAAATAGTTAAAACACAACCATAATAATTCTGAATAAAATTGCTCAAAAGTGCAAAAAGATTGTTCTTCCACATTTTCCTTCAGAAGTAGCTTAAGTACATTCATTTTACCTTGACAGTAGTCCATGGAATCCATTTCAGTGGTTTCATCTCTTTTTCTTGCAAAAGTGGGGTTAGTGGGTAAAACTAGGGTTTGCATTTCCTTTCAGCTTTCATCCTTCTTCTACAAGTAAGATAGCCTCTTTTGAGTTAGACTTCTTCCATCACAATTAAAAGCTTCTTCTGAGAACTCATAGAAGTTGGCTTGAGCTCCTAGCAAACTTGTGCTAGCTGATCAAGTGACAGCCTGCAGTAAGAGCTAATACTTGTGCATACAGCACCGTGGCTTCCAAGTTTGTTACGAACTACCGGGTTGATAAAATTAAAGAAGGGAGTCCCAGGAGTTATAGCATCATTGCTTCAATACTATAGCCCACCATATTTTTGGTGCCATTTCCAGGGAAGCATTAGAGTATTTGTGATTACTGCTTTTCTTCTATTTTCCACTGCAACATTCTGCTAAGTAGTTTATTTCAACAAGAGTAGAGTAGTTGTTTCATTTCTATTCTACAATTTCATTTATGCAAAAGTAGATTAGACATTTCTTGCTTTCATTTCATTTCAAAAAGCATATATTAGACATTTCTTGCTTTCATTTCATTTCAGCAAGTGTAGATTAGACATTTTCTGCTTTCATTTCATTTCAGCAAGCGTAGATTAAACATTTCTTGTTTTCATTTCATTTCAACAAGCGTATATTAGACATTTCCTGCTTTCATTTCATTTCAGCAAGCATAGATTAGACATTTCAATTCTACAAGCATAGATTAGCATTTCAATTCTGCAATTTTCATTTCAACAAGGTTTATTTTAGTTAGTTGCAATTTGTTGTTCAATCCATCTCAAGGTTTTTGCAGGTACAAGCATAAAAAGAAACACAAAAATCCTAAAAAGAGATTCTCTTTCATGCCTCATAGGAACAGAGACAATTCAGGAAAATTCCTACCCAACACCCCCAACACATCACTAAGTCACCCTTCTCTCTTCTTTGGTGGCAGTGATCCAAAAGAACCTATAGGTGAACCTCCAGAGATATACAAAGATCCTATAATAGAAGAAGAGAAAGAAAGCATTCCTCCTAAGACCATGGTTGAAAATAAAACAGTGTAGGAAATGAGGAGAGAATAGAAGGCACCTTTCCCATCTGAGAGACCAATGGGGACACAAAGATGAAAAACATAAGTCCCTCAACCTTACCTCACTTCCATGGATTGACTGCTGAAAACCCTGATACCTTCTTGTTTGAGTTTGTTGTCCTTTGTCAAACTATGACTATGTAGAAGACAAGAAAAAGTTGAAAATCGTTCCCTCTACCCTCAAGGATGTAGCACTACGTTGGTTCATGGGGCTACCTAGAAACAGTATCAAAACATGGGCTCAGATGCAGCAAGCCTTTAACAATAAATACCGAGATTACTGTAGGTCAAAGGAAATGAAGGAAGAAATATTTCAGATGACCATGGGAAGTGATGAATCCTTAGAAGACTATGAAGAGAGGTTTCAACTCAGTTATAAAAGGGTCAGGTGTGCACTAGACCCTGAATCTCTGAAGTTGGTTCTGCTCCGAGGAGTCCCTAAAGACCTTCTAGATACCCTCCATTTGCTGGCTGGGGGAGACATCTACCAGCTACCTTATGATGACATAAAGATGGTGTTTAGAAACAATTATAGGGCAGTCAGAAAAAGACGTAGGGGATGTCAACTTTTAGCTAGTGCCCCCTTATCCAAAAACAAGTTTGCAAATCAGATCGAATATTTAAAAAGCAATATGGGACAGACCAGTGCCATGGAAATGGATACCTTGTGAATCCAAAAGAAGCAAGAGGAAGCTGAGAGGGATTTGGCCATATTTTGTCCCAGATGCACCAAAAAGAATCCTAGGAAGGAATGTCCATTGCACTCTGTAGAAGTGTGTTTTATCTGTGAAGCAGACCATCCTACCAATCAGTGCCCATCCTTACCCAGATTTAAAGCTATTTACCAAGGGGTTGAAGGAACCACTGAACCACTCTACTTCATGAACCAAAGGAGGCCACATGGACTCTGACCTTACCAACAGGGAATGCAAGGGACATCCCAGACTTATTACAACCCCAATCAATCCACTCACATACCTTCGTGGGGCCCCCCTGCCCATCCTTCCTAGTCCACACCCCCTCCTTGGTCATATCCATCTCAATACCATACTCAACCTACTGCTCATTCATTTCATTCTCATGTTCAGCCACAACCTCAGTGGAATGCACCTCATCAAGGGTGGAGGCTGCAATACAACTCTCCTCCTGCTCTTTTGCCTCCACCACCTACTCAACCACAACCATTACCTCTTGCTCCTCCACGACAACCCCAAATGCCTGCTCAACCAAACCTGAATGCCAATAATAGACAGGCCTAGTAGGTATATACTAGAGAAACAACATGCCCTACCTATGTTGTGCAGATTTAGGAGATCAACCCATGATCTTGGAAGGTCCTCCCAGACAGCCAACCTCCTCCTAAGGAGGATGAAGAAGAGAAACAGGAAAGTGAACCAAAAGCCATTCCACCCTTTCCTAAGAGACTAACTGGAACCACACAACCGACCCCAGAAGAAACAAACTTTTGAGAGAACTAAAATAGTTATGTGTAAAAATACCCTTCTCCAAGCCATAAAGGATGTGCCCATATACAACAAGATGATCAAGGAGAAGTGCTTTAAACACCAAGGCAAGCAAAGGAGAGATGCCCCAATCATTAATGTCATAGGACAACTATCTGATTTGATGTTGGGGCAGGTAATTTGTTCGAAGTATCTAGACCCTCGGAGTCCAGTAGTTGATGTCCACATCAATGGCACCATAATCCCCCATACCTTGATTGATCTAGGGGATGCCATTAATGTGATGACCAGGGACACTATGCTCAAGCTCAACCTTCAGGGTTCCCTAAGAAAGACTTTGAGAGTATTGCAGTTAGCAAACTACTCCACTGTAACCCCCGAGGGGATTGTGGAAGATGTCATGGTCTCTATTGATTCTTCGGAGTACCCCACTGATTTCTTGGTTCTCCAACCAAAGGCAAAGCTCACTAAGTATCCTCTCATCTTGGGAAGACCTTGGTTGGCTACTGTAAATGCCTATATCAGCTACCGAGCTGGGAACATGATAATCAAGAATGGGCATATGTCCAAGCAGCTAGTCCTCTATCCTCCTACCCAACCTCTACTGAAACATGATTTACCCCTCTGGTTGGAGGAAGAAGACGAGGATGAAGTCTACTCCGCAACATTGTGCACAGTAGAAACTACCATGGGGGGTCCACAAACCAAGGATAATCTTATTGAAAACTTGATCCAGAATCCACCCCCCAGTGAATTTCCATTGAAAGAGTTGGTGGAAGAAACCCAAGCCAATGCTTCAGTTGATCTCTATGTGGCTAACCCAACCTCTCTCCGAGTTAAAAATGTGGAATTTTGCCCAGAAAGAACCTTGAGGATCAACTGAGCCCTATCCACCTCTCAGGAGAAAGAGCTATGTAGCTTATTGAAGAATCACTTGGATGCTTTTTCTCGGAGTTATAAGGAGATGAAGGGAGTCCACCTTTCTGTTTGTACTCATCACATTTACATCAAGGAAGATTGTAAGCCAGTTAGGTAGCCTCAAAGGAGGATGGATCTAGCCCTTAAGGACATTGTCAAAGAAGAACTGCAAAAGTTTTTGGATGTAGGATTCATCTACCCCATCTCTAAGAGCGAATGGGTTTCTCCTTTGGTGCTAGTGCCAAAGAAAAACGGCAAGTGGAGAACCTGTGTATATTATTGGGAACTGAACAAAGCCACCAAGAAGGACCATTTCCCTTTGCCTTTCATAGATCAAGTGTTAGATGGCCTGGCGAGGAAGAATTTTTTCTCTTTCTTAGATGGGTTAAGCGGGTACAACCAAATCCAAATCATCCCGGAAGACCAAGATAAGACCACTTTCACTTGTCCATGGGGTACCTTTGCCTACCAGGTCCTTCCCTTCGGGTTCTGCAACACTTCTGCCACTTTCCAGAGAGCAATACTGAGCATATTCGCTGAGCTAGTTCATGATTCAGTGGAAATCTATATGGATGACCTTACCCCTTATGGTTCCAACTTCTAGGAAGCATTGACTAACCTAGGAAAAGTTTTAGCCAAGTGTATTGAAATGAACCTGTCCCTCGGTCCTCAAAAATGTGAATTCTTGATGACTAAAGGGACCGTGCTAGGTCATACAATTTCTCAGCAAGGATTACAGGTGGATCCTAGCAAGATTGCTATTATCCAAAGGGTCCCACCTCCTCAAAAGGTAAGAGATGTTTGGAGTTTTCTAGGCTTAGTAGGGTATTATAGAAGATTCATTAAGGATTTTAGCAAGCTAGCCTCTCCATTGTTTGATATTTTAGGGAAAGTTGTTGATTTTATATGGACTGACAACAATCAAGAGGTTCTGGATGCCTTGAAAGATAAGCTGGTAACTGCACTAATCTTGAGAGGTCCAAACTGGGCCCTATCTTTCCACATTCACACAGATGCCTCGAACAAAGCTATAGGAGCAGCCCTAGGACAAGTTGAAGAGAAGCTACCATATGCCATATACTTTGTCAGTAAAAATATATCCAAGGCAGAATTAAACTACACGGTAATAAAAAAAGCTCCTAGCTGTAGTCCATTCCCTGAACAAGTTCAGACACTACATAATTAGTTACCAAACATTCATACACACTAACCATGCTGTAATTAGGTATTTTATCAATAAACCAGATGTCAATGCTCGTATAATTAGATGGTTACTTTTGTTGCAGCAATTTGATTTGACTATTGTTGATAACCTGGCAAGGAAAATGATGTTGTTGATTTTCTGTCTAGACTGGATCTGCCTGCAGGTGAAGAAGGAATGGTGGATGATCAAATGGCAGATGAACACTTATTTGCTATTTCAGTACTCTCTCCATGGTTTGCTGACATCTTGACGTAATCTTGATATTCTTCAGTGAAGAAACCATCCTTCAATATTTATAGGTCTCTACTTCATTTCATTCCCTTAACAAGCAAAGCCTTCTTTGTGTCCACCATTTGTCTTCTTGTTCACCTAAGCTCTGATACCATGTTTGAAAATTCAAAGTGGTGGCTTATTATATCAATTTTCCTTAACCTTAATATTTGCTTGTGAACTTAATTAATCTTCTTTTGTTCTTTAGCTAAATCCTTTCATCAAACATATATCAAGAATGAAACAGTAACAATTGAGGACACAAAAATTAGACTCTCATCCAAGGCAAATCCCCTCCAAGGTGAAAACCCGAAAATCTCCTCTTCTTAAGGAATATGCTTCAAATGAGATATAAAGACTCAATCCAATACTAAGTCCTTTTCCAAGTACCAAGTCAGCCCTTCCAACAAGTCTTTCCTTGATCTAGCACCAAGAAACTTCAAACTACAACTTCAACCTCCCAGCTTCAATATTGTTTCTTTGACCCATAACTTTGGCCCTTAAGACTACTTTTGAAACCCTAACCCAACCTCCTTTGGAGACCTTCCTTGAGCAAGACAGCTCCAACCAAGGTCAATGTGGCAAATTTAGGGTAATTCTTCCTTCCAACAAAGCACTGCACTTCATCCTACTTCAACTCGGATCTGCAATTTCGACCTATTTTGTCACTATAGAAACCCTGGACTTTCTCATGTGTGGGAAAGAGATAGCCCAAAAAACAAGTTTTTCATCATTTTTTCCTCTTCTAGACCTTCGCTCTTCTTCTCTTCTAGCTATATATCAAAATTTTCCTTGAAATTGAACTTCTTTTGTGAGTGAGTGCTAAATAAGGTTGAACTGCTTCTTTATATAGCCTTTCCAAGGGGTTGAATTCTCTCCTTTAGGTTGACTTGTACTTTCGGAGTTTCTGTTAGGTCCCTATAATACTAGTGTAGGTTTTAACCCCGTCCAAAAATTACCTACATACGAATTCTAAAACATAGAAAATAAACAATGCGAGAGCATAACACATAAAACACATGTACACAGAGATTTCCCCTAGATCCAAAAACCAGGACTACCAGATTGATTTTTCATTATGTTCCTTTCAATGTTACAATACATATTTATACATGTCGAAGTATCCAATACCATGGACCAAAAACCATCGCGTCCAAAACCATGTGCAAAAAATCATGCACAAAAGCATAGGTAGGTCCGCCCAACCTAATATAGGGTCCAAAAACAAAATTTTCTAGGGAGCGGCCATGGACCCCATAGAGTGGGGTTACCTGCACCCCTCAAACCCCCTATGACTCCCCCCACAATGCAATCGGCGCAACGAATGGGGGGCGGACCCCCCAGTTAACTACATGGGCTATTCATGGAAAGAATATAACACAACCCAACATTCTCCCACTTGTTGTTTTCTTTCCATAGGGGGCCACAAGAGAGCTTAGTCATTTATCTAGCCCTACAATGCCCATTGTTTCCCTACACCAAGAGAACTTCTTAGAACTCACAGATTTTATCGGTGCATCTACAGTATTCTTCAAAGTGTCCACCGTTACCAGCTGCACCCTTTTGTCTTCTATCATATTCCTCATAAACTAATACTGAACATCAATGTGCTTTGTCTTTAAATGATATGCAGGGTTCTTTTCTAAGAAAATTTCACTTTGGATGTCACAGTCTATCCTTATAGCTCCCTATACTAAACCCATACTTGAACACAATCTATGCAACCAAACTGCTTCCGTGCTTGCATGAGGTGGCTACCGTGTTCCGCCTCTGTAGTTGACACTGCCACCACAGATTGTTTCTTACTCATCCAATTGACTACACCTCCAAATAGGTTAAACACATACCCACTTGTAGATCTTCTCTGATCCAGATCTCCAGCCCAGTTTGCATCAACAAAAACATAAATATCCAACACTCTATCCAATCCTGGTCTTCCTTGGTTGCACAAACCATAATCACTAGTGCCACACAAATACCTGAAAACCCGCTTCACTATTGTCTACTGCTCCTTTCCTGATTTTGACATAAACTTGCTCAATACTCCCACTGCATGTGCAATGTTTGGTCTAGTACAGACCATCGCATACATCAGGCTACTGACTGCACTTTCATATGAAACACGGGACATGTCCTCTTTCTTTTCTTGTGTCATGGGACATTGTTCAATAGATAACTTTACACCTACAAGAATAGGAACCTTCACCGATTTACTATCTTGCATATTAAACCTTTGCAATATAGTCTCGACATACTTCCTCTAGTTTAACCAGAGCTTCATCTTTGTCCGATCACTTTTAATTTCCATGCCCAAAATATAGTTTGCAGCACCAAGATCTTTATGTCGAATTTGGAGGACAAATGGGTCTTCAAATCTTGGATAATTTCTTTGTCATTTCCAACCAGCAACATATCATCCACATATAAGACCAGATAAATAACACGGTCACCAATTGATTTAAAATGCACACAGTGATCTGCTTTGCTTCTGGTGAAGTCAAGTCCCTGTATAAATGTATCAAATTTCTGATACCACATCCTTGGTGATTGTTTTAACCCATACAAAGACTTCTTTAACTTTCATACCAGTTCTTTCTTACCCAAAGCCTTCAGGTTGCTTCATGTAGATCTCCACTTACAGATCCCCATGAATAAATGTTGTTTTCACATCCATCTGTTCTACCTCAAAATCAAAATCAGTAGCAACAAATAAAAGTAATCTAATAGAATTTACCTTGGAAACAAGAGAAAAAATATCACCAAAATCAATTCCCAACACCTGGGAATAACCTTTTTCTTCTAACTGAGCTTTGTATTTCTCCACCTTTCCTTCTACATTTGTCTTCTTCTTGAACACCCATTTGTTTCCAATGGTTTTCCTTCCAGCCGGCAACTCCACCAGATCCCAAGCCTCATTTTTGTGCAAATATGCCATTTCATCAACCATAGCCTTTTTCCATAGTTTTCCATCCTCTGAATCTATTGCTTCCTTCACAATTCTGGGATCATCATCAGTAATAAATAAAGCAAAATTTGAACAGAAAGCAAATGGACTATACCTTTCTCGATGCCTTCTTTCTCGAACTGATTTTCTCACACCTAGAGTTTGTGGCTCTTCATTTTTTATTCCTCCTCTACTGTAGAGTTTGATTCTTCCTCCTTTAGCTCAAACTCTATCTTCTCAGGTTCCTTTGGTTGGACTTCATGTTTAATAACATCTTTCACCTCTCTAAGCACCACATATCAGCTGTACACAACCTTCCTTGCTACTGGGTTCTAAATCTTATAATCCTTTAAACCATCCTTATACCCAATAAAGATGCATTTTCAGATTTACTATCCAACTTGGTTTGTTTCTCCTTTGGAACATGTACATATGCATCACATCCAAATACCCTCAGATGTGAAAGATAGGGTTTCTTACCAATCCATACCTCTTGTAGAGTCTTATCCTCCAACAGTGATGAAGGTGATCTATTTACCAGGTAACATGCTATCTCCATCGCCTCTACCCAGAATTCTTGTCCTAACCCAGCACCACTGAGCATGCTTCTTGCCCTTTCCATCAACGTCTTGTTCATTCTTTCTACAATTCCATTTTGTTGAGGTGTATATGGGGTAGTCTTCTATCGTGATATAACACACTTCTGACAAAATTCTTCAAATTCCTTACTGCGAAACTCTCCACCGTTATCTATCCTCAACACCTTTATCTTCTTCTCTGTCTGGTTTTCCACCAGAACCTTAAATTCTTTAAACCTGTCAAAGACTTCAAATTTATTCTTAAGGAAATATATCCATGTATTCCTTGAGAAGTCATCTATAAATGATACATAGTACACAGACTTACCCAATGATGGAACCTTCATAGGTCC
>APFE030579009.1:0-11038 GCA_000404065.3 Pinus taeda
TTTTTCCCGGAGCGTAAAGTTCATCAAAAAAGTCTATGCGATATTGATCGTCAATCGTCCGATTGAAATCAAGGTTAATGTCCATCCAATTGAACGAGGGTTGATGTACATGCCTGCACCATTACTTGACGTGAAGTAAAAGTTGTCATTGACCGCCAGTGAAACAATTAATGAAATTAATTGTGTTCATAGAATGATTGGTAAAGTTTTTTATTTTAATGTTTTTTATTTACGGGAGTAGTTTTTTTGTTTACAGCAGATGTAAAACAAAAGGTCAAGTCCTATTTATTTTTCATTGCAATGTAAAAAAAAAATATACGCAGCAACATGAAGTGAATGTAAGTGTTGTTCGTTTGTTGAGAAAACAAAAAAATGGAAATTCTCAGCAGTAACGCGAATGAAGAAATTTTTACACAACAGTGTAAATGTTGTAAAGTGAGACAGTGCATTGTTTTGGAATGCACAGCAGTGTAGACACAGCAGAGTAAATTTTCAGCAGAGACACAGTAATGTTTTGGAGAGGCAGAGTAAATTTTTTTTGTTTTGGAATTGCATCTGAAGAAGTGTTGGTGAAATCCCTCTGTGAGAGGAAGATGTTTTGTTTTGTAACAGTCAATATTATAAATGAATAGAAGTCTTATAAATGTTTCCAGTCTGTCCTCTAGAAACATATTTTAGCTTCCCTGTGTTAAGATCCTGTGATAAAACAGAGCATTATTCTCTGTTCATTTTTTTTGTTATGGAATTATCAGAAATTCCCATCAATCTCAGCATCCTGATCTCTTAAATAATAACAACTATCCAAAACTCAAATCTTGGTTATTATAATTAGTGATCACTAATCATTGTTCTTATTCCAGTTTAAGAGAATGCAATATACACTATACTGTTAATATATCTCAGTATCTAGTATTAGTGTTGCCCATCAGTTTGTAACTTTGTATTATCGGTGTGTGGTATCATGATGTTTGTATGAATGTTTAACTTTTACCGTACTTAGATTTGGTTGTGTCATGTTTAAGGAAAATCTTTCATAATAGTTGTGTAGAAATGTGACTTCTTGGTTTCATATACTTCTTAGTTGCAACTATCATGACAAAAAACAAACAAATTCACAATACCATCATTACTTTGATAAGTAAAGTGAGACAGCTCACAATTTTAATTCCTTCAGTTCAAATGTTTTCTCCAAAACATATATTCACTTGAGTCCTGATTAATCATTTTTCTGTGAAGCTGGCAGGTTTCTAGCCTCTTGAATGTTCAATTGCATCACTTTACTCAAATACCTCTTCTTGAAAAAAAATCTATATTTTGGATTTCTTTACAATGCAACTGTCAGATCTCAACTGTTTATCACACAAGGATTTACTATGTTTTTTCTGTAAAGGAAATTGATGAATTCAAATGTTCAAGGCCTAGGCTTTTGCTGGAGAGGGAAGTTAATAAGTTCTAATGCTGAAGGCATTCTAGGCTTTGTCCCTTGTTGATTCTCAGTAATGTTTGCATTTCACTTGTGGCACTTTGAAGTTTGTAACTTTGTACCCCTATATTCGTAATAATGCAAACTTCAAAGTTATTAGATCACACCTCATTGTGGAGTTGAAAACTATCTACTTGGCTTTTGGATATTTAACTAGAATATCACTTTAATATTTCTTTTATTAATGTTTGTTTTCATCCTTTTATAAGTGGTATTTCCTTCCTTCTTGTCCTATCCACTTTGGATCGTTTTAACAATTGTCCTGCTCCATAGGTGGATGCTTGTTTTTTCTGTTTTATGTGAGATATAGGGAGCACTTTGTAAGATGGGAATGTAATTCTCTTTTCTCTTTAATCAAATGGTAATGCAGGTTCTTGTGAACTATGCTTGGCCGATAAAGGAGGCTGAAGATGTTTCTAGACAAAATATTCTAGTATGGTTCATTCGTGTCTAATTTCCATGTCCTTGTGTACGGATCTAGACATCATCATCATCACCATGTGCTAATATTTATTGGTACCATTATAATTATCTCACTTTGACTTCTTGCATCCATCATGCTTCACTATGTGCCAGGGTTGAAATTCCTTGGGGTGATCTATTAAGTCCAGAATATATTACGGGTATTGAAGATCAATCATCATAGTAATATCCTTGCTAAGCACATGGACCACCTAGCTAGTCGAAATTGATGTGTGTCTATTGCAATTGATTTTTTTCCACAAAGTTCATACAAGGTCAACCCACACGTGTGCCAAAAATTGATATATGATTATATTTGTTGCTCCCATTTGCTGCATAACATGTAGCATGAAATTGTTATGCATGAAATTCCAGCTAGGTTAAGTGTTCAGTGCTAGTAAGGCATCAAAGAGTCATCCTGTGCCCATGGTTATATGGTGGAGAGCCTATACATGTCAAGCTACTTGTCTGTTTGATTTATTAGTTATGAAAACATGGTGTTTGACCTGTGGAAGGTGGCCTCCACAAGGAGATTGGATTCTAGCAGTCAATCATTTTGCTTTCCTTGATGATGCAAGGTTCTACATTATGCAAACAATACATTAGCTTAATGAATATACTCCCTGGAGTTGATTCTGTACAATATGTTGCATGCTAATCAATTTTACAAGATTGTCAAATTCGTCCACTGCTCATTGAGTTCACTCATCCCAACTCCAAAACAAGCCAAGTCTTCTCATTTTAACAGAACTCAGTTAAATCTTGTCAAAGTCACCAGAACTCAACAAGTTTAACTGATCTTATGCAATTTACTAAGCAAGTTTGACTGTGTTCAACCAACATTTACCTATTTTAAGTTGTTTTTGAGTTTTAGAATTTCCTGAAATTCACCTCAATTGTGGATGTATTGAAAATGTATTATTCCTCATCAATATAATTCTAGGCAACCCCATCCACTTCCATTGGTATTATGGTACTCTTATGTGTAAGAAGGTAACTCATGTTAGCCTTGAGTTTTCACAATTTGATTATGTTGGACATAATCTTCCGGGATTTCTGCCCTATAAATAAAATTGTAAATAAATAAAGTAGGAGAATGCAAAGATGAAGTGACCCTTTGAAAATGAAACAAAGGGTTGCACCATTGTATATATATGAGTGCACATTAATGAAAATACCATCATGGAGTTACCTATCCTGGGCTGCCAGATTCAAACTCTTGCTCTTTGGCTTTGCCCAGTCGTTTCCCTAGTCCAGGTCATGTGACTGATGGTAACCCCCAAAACGTGTTGTGCTCTAGGTATGTAGTAAAAATATTCTAATAATATAGTTTTCTAGGCAGTGGCAATAAATCAAACTACAAGAATCACTAGATATTCGATAAACCATGTTTGGCCGCACTTATGTGAAAGTGACAGCTATGAAAAGAAGCCTTCTTGTTAGGAAATAAAGCCACAGCCACTGCATAGGAAACAAAAGCCTTGCTCAAATATTTTGGTAGAATATTTTGTCTACTTTTAATCGTATCCATGAAGTAGGGCATTATCCTCCTCAATAGTTTTTGGATTTGATAAAAGAAACAATGCAATTTAGAATATTTTCAAAACTGATCTGGTCCAGCCTCATCCCTGCCCTTAGCATTCAAACAAAATAACCAAGTGCCTCCTTCTCGTCCCCAGTGTTTGCATATCCTACCTCATTGACTTACTTACATAAAATTCATAGTTCGGCAGCGCGATGGATTTTCCTTGACCCATGGAAACTACAGGTTATATATAATAAAAACACGCAGATGATAAGATTTTTCGAATCAACAGACCAGGTGAATCGACATGGCTTTAGATCTTTCTTGAAGGGCGAGCATTGTAAATCATCAAGTTACCTAATTCCAAATGTTAGTTTTAGACCCCTGACAAATCATTTGCCTACAAACCCCTCCACACAATTAATTATTGAATTAGTTTTTAGCTTCTCGGGTTTAGTGATTTTATTGCAGCGCTGTTATGTCGAGCAGTTTGGTACCTCAGTGTGATAATGTTCATCATCATCACTAGCAGGACCAGCAGCAGGGCATGGGAGCCTGCGCTGAGGTTGGACAATATGTTAGGAGAAATTGGAGGGCTTAGAAGGGACAAAATCATTTTAATGATGGAAGTCATGAAGCTGAGACAACGACATCAATCCACTAGAAATTAAGAAAAAGAGTAAGACCATGTTCCTCGATCATACATGCACACAATGAAAAAGGGCAGAAAAAAGAACCAGATGATTGAACCTCCCTCTGTCTGTCGCCTAGTGATGGGGAGCTTGGTTTGTTGCATGTCTGTCGCCTGGTGATGAGTCAATGGTGGTGAGCTGCAGAGCGCGGGATGGAGTTTCTGTGCGGAGGCACTTAGTGAGCTGTAGAGTGGGGATGAAGTTTCTGGGGAGTCGTGCTGGTGAGGGGAGCTGCAGAACTCGCAATTTGGTCCAAATTCAAAAGGAAAGGATCATAGAATCTGGCGGACTCCGAAAATCTGTCAGACAAGATCCCATCTGCAATTAATGTGGAACGATGACGAAGGGTGGTGACGGAAAAGGAATTTTCGATGACTGGAACCGGACGTTTTTTCGGGCGGTGACGAAAACCGGGGAATTCCTTTGCCTTGTTAGACTAATCCATTTGGAAATATGTGTTGACGTCAAACCATTTTACAGAGACAAATGTTGGGGGGGGCAGATCTTCGTGGATCCGGATCTGAATCTGTCTCTGATCCGGGGATCTGCGGATCCAGCTGCTGGGCCTGAAAGATCCGGTAACATAGCTTCCCTTCCTTCTCGTTATGTTGGATTTGTATTCTCGTATCTTAGTAAAAATTCTATTACAAATGATTTGCAATATTGATTTATTTCTATTTTTGTTCGTTGTATTTCAACTTCTTAACACAATATCTTTTTGTCTTCCAATTCTGTTTACAGCAATTGTCAATAGTTGATAGACATGAAAGAAAAAATTGCCAATAGATCATATACACCTGTAAAATGGCATTAAGGGGTGACTCCAATTTGAGATGGGCAGTAACTTATGCCACTTACTGTCTCAAAGTTTAGGAACAACAAACAAAGAAACAAAAAAGCACATGCCTTCTTTATGTATTCATGAACGTGAACCAGCTTCCACAACTTGCTGCAATTAAGTTGGTTATAAGAGACAAGATGATAAAGAAATTAATTTCAAAACTGATAGAAACAGTCATAATTTGGTAGTGTATGGTCAACAGTTTCATTACTAACCGGAAAAAATAAAAAATAAACTTAAACTTTAAGCATTGGGCTTGAATAAGTGAAAATAACAATGCATTCTTTCACCTGGGCTTTTCCATCATAAGCAACTACACTAGAAGACTCAACAAATTCTATGGGAATCTTTAGGCCATGATTTTTCAGTTGCAGCAAATCAGGTTTGATCTCAGTTTGTGGTTCTGTTCTTTTTAATCTGTCTTAGTTTATCTGAATCTACCTCCAAAGTGAGCAAACTATAGTAATAATTTTCTATGGGAAGTTAATGGTATCATTTTGTGGTTTGTTGTTTCCAGCGTGCAATACTGGCAACATACATGGGAGATGAACTCGTTGCAGTTTATCAGTATCTTCGAAGCTTGGTAGTTGAAATTCCATTCTCTACTACAAGAGACAATTTGATTAAAATATTTGACAAGGTATTCGTCTTTTTGAGTGTGAAGTAAATATGATTACAATGAATATAATTTTTATTTGGTATGGCTCTTCACATAGGTGTTCAAGGGCTAAAGTAGGCAGTGGTATGTTTGTTTAGTGTATTATATTTTACTCTCTTGAATGTTATTGTTACTATTTAACTTGCAAGAACAACAATTTGTTGCATGAATCAGAAATGATGGATCTTTCTCCCTATCAAAATTTTTATTATTGTACATCAGGTTTACAAAAGGGAGGCTTTCCCTTAAGGATTAGAAATAAGGGGCAACCATATAAAAGAGAAAACAACTAAATATTTCAGAGGTTAACAAGGCTTTTCAAATTCGTTTCATTTGCCTCAATGGGGTTCTCTTTACACACACAAGGAATGCTCTGTTTCATTCTTTCAACTTTTCAAGCCAGTTTTTTACTTTGTGTTTGGTGTTTTCCTAGTTCACAAATACCTCTTTACTTATAAATTTCAAAAATTTTAAATTGCCAGCCTCGAGACATTTGATGAAGTTTGTTCCTCTGTAATATTGGTCGATGGCTCAAATTTTAGTGGACTTATGTTTCTTCAGATTGTGTCAATTCTAATATTCACAGTTCATAATATAATCCTTGTGTTTTGGTTTTCTTTCAGAATGACTCTGAAGAATGTTACCAATATCAGGAGATCAAATCCTTGGAACAAGTCTCAAATCAGAGCATTAGGACATTTATCAGGGGTTTGGATTGTTGTCATGATTTCTACACTAGGATTTCTTACATGAAGATATAAGGTGAAGAAGAAAATGGTGAAGCCCAAGTCTGAAGAAGATGAATTTCTAAGGCCTTATCTTCTTGCCTGGACAGAATACTATATGGGAGCTCATGGTACCTCTTGTTCGGTGTGAACTTCTTGTTGGTGACTGAGATCAGAAGCAAGGGCCATTAACTTCCTTGTTGGGTGTGAACTTCTTATGTGTGGCTGAGAACAGAAGCACATACCGTTAACTTCCTTTCTAGGCAGCGTGGAAACCTTATTCGGATGTGTACATTACCAGCAAGGGTTTTATACCATCTGGGAGTTCCATCTACAACATGGAGGTGTGAGCACTGAAGGGAAAGATAGTCATTCTCATTTCTGGGCATTAACTCCTCTTGATAACTTGATATTGATCCTTATATCAACCATACAGTCAATATAAAGACCATATACATGTTGTAACAACCAATATTGCGGAAAGCACTCATTATCTACATTTCTATGTAGTTGTTCAACCATTTCTAATAGTGTGCTATTCATTCTCAATTTGTGTTCTCGCTTGTGATTAGCAACTTTTTCTTAAGAGCACTTTTGTATTTCTGTTTTTAGCACTTGTGCCTGGATTTTTCACTCTCTCTCAAGCAACACTAGAGAGAAATCTCTCTCTAAGGTACTTTTAAGGAGGCTATTTCAAATTTTGGGTGAGATTTGGTTCCATCCTACGTTGTAGGAAATGCCTAGTCCAACCATGTTTCAATTCCTGAAATACCCAAACAGGTACAAAATACCTTGGAAACATTGCCAACCATATCATATGACATTTCCAAATCTAGAAAGATTGCACAATAAGGCCATCACTATTTCCAAGGCATTCCATCCATCTCTGGTGACATTTTAGGCACTTTATTAGAAGTTTCTAGGCTCATTTAAGAGCCCGAGAGCAGTATGGGACACTTGGGAAAATATCACCCTGTCCATGACTCCATGCCACACACCTTTTAAGACAAAACAAAGATAGTGATTCAGTTTTGAGGAGCTAGTCACCTTGATAATTACTGGTAATATTAAATCTTAAAGTAAAAGGATAGAAAAGATAAGATAAAGGAGAATGGATAGAAAAAGTAAAATAAAGAAGAATGCCAACTTTGACTTAAATTTTTAACAATACCATTAATTGTTTCAAGATGCTTGAGAGTGGTTCCAACAGAGAAGCAAAGGTGTATGTATGTACTTGTCAAGGCCGTTTCTTGCTGCAAAGGATGACCATGATAACTTGGTATGTTTAAAGAAGGATGAATGTATTAGGTTGATCAATCTTTATGTTAGTTTAATTGCATTCATCATACCAATGATAACAAAGGTCCAAAGGAAATCTGTAATAACTTCAAAAATCTCTTTGCAACAATAAATACTACTCTAGTCCACTGACTTGAAACTAATCTCTCCAACCTAAAGGAGGGTGACTTCGAGACATCTAAGGAATATATTGCAAAGTTTAAAAACCTGAAGACCGACATTATTCTAACAAGAAAAAATGACAAATAATCGTTTATAAACTATTTCTTATCGCAGTGCATTAGTGTGGCAGGTTTTACAAAACATGAAATAGTGCATAAATGTTGGAGCAGAGTTGCAGTTGTGGAAGAATATGAATCAATGTTGGAGCAGAGTTGCAATTGTGGAAGCCTATGTTTCTATAAAAGTTTTAACTTTCATGACAGAGAATAGCATCAAATTCTGTATATATTTATAGTTCGTCATTTTTGTGTACCATAAACCATATTGTGTATAACCAAAAGCCAAATTGACAATACAATTGGGATTTTAATATATATATATTTAATTTTATATATATTATTTATTTTAGAACTGTCAATATTATGTGGTTACATTATTATTTCTATTTTTAATATTTTTGAGTCTTATATTTTAATCTTTTCAGAAATTCATCAAATTTAATTTTTTTTTTTTATTGGAGACAATTGTAATTAATAAATATAAAATTTTAAATAAATATAATAAATACATCTGATATTAATTTTTTGTTGTTGTAAATCAAATATATCTTTTCACATTTATAATATATAATTAAAAACTTATTATATTATATTTATAATTTTTTATTTTTTTATGACGCATTTTTTTATTTTTTTTTTGTTTTTTTTTCATTCTTAGGCATTCAAATTAGGAGTATAAGCGGCATATCCAATTTATTTATTATTTACGATATAAATTTGATGAAATGATCAAATAAACATAACTAAATTTAGAAATAATTAAATTAAAATAAATAAAATGTTTTAGGCATACAAATTATGAATTGTCTATAATGAAACTTTTTGAAGATTCAGATGAAGAAATTGAGGTTAAATCTTGATTTGTTGCAGTTAAAATGGTTTTTTAACTGCATATTTGAATTCAGCACCCTGAAAAATCTCTGAAACTCTTTGATTGTGCAGAAACTAGCTATCAAACTTGCGATTCCAATAAATTGCTGCGAGATTTTGATGATAAAAACCCACCAAAAAACTTTCAAAAAAGTCGCATTATAAACCACTGCTACAAATTATTATATGAGCAATTATGAAAGAAGAATGAACTCCGTGTCTGCCACGAATCGAGAACGCGCGTGGGTCCGTCTAACATTTTCACTCGACGTGACGTGACAAAGTCTGTCGTTCTTGGATGATTGTATTGTACCTTCTAACTTGTTAAGTCTGAAAAAGCATTTGAATGAAATAGCAGAAAACAATGCTGTGTGAGATTCTACAACGGAGTGGAGGGATTACCAGTGTTGGTGCGTGCATTTGCGAAAGAATCTTTATCCCCCAAGAAGACGGTTAGACTCTCGGCACAGGTGTGGAGGGAGGGGGGAATTGGGGGAGCAGGGGGTACGTCAACAATGCCTTCCAATATCTGCAATACTTTACTCATCGACGGCCTCGCGTCTTCCTCGTCCTGGATGCACCATCCTCCCACTATAGCAGCCCTCTCCACTTGTTCCGCGTCTGCATCGTTTAATAATTTCTTGTCGAGCACCTCCATGGCGTTTCCGCAGCTGATCTGAATTGCAGCCCACGCGGGAAAGAACAGCTCGCCGAATTCTGAGTCTCTGTCCATGATTCTTCGCCCTGCGATTATTTCGAGCAACGTCATGCCGAAGCTGTAGACATCGGCCTTCACAGTGATGGGCAGGCCTGAGAGCCACTCGGGGGCCAAGTACCCTCTTGTTCCTCTCAGGGTCGTTAGGACCTTACTATACTCTCTGCCCAGGAGCTTTGACAACCCGAAATCAGCCAACTTCGCGCGAAAATCGGCATCTAGGAGGATGTTTTCCGGCTTGATGTCGCAGTGAATGATGCGGTCCCTGCACTTCTCGTGAAGATAAACAATTCCCCGGGCAGTCCCCACCGCGATGTCGAAGCGCGTTTTCCAGTCCAACATCCTGTGCTGCGCCTCATCATCTCTGGGGGTATGTTCGAACAGGAAGGAGCTGAGGCAGCCGTTGATCATGTATTCATACACCAACAGTCTTTGGGAGCCTTCGGTGCAAAATCCCTGCAGCCGAACCAAATTCACATGTTGTGTGATTCCGACTGTACTCAACTCCCTGCAAAATTGCTTTTCATCTTGCCTCGCACCCTCCAACTTCTTAACCGCCACCAGAGAGCCATCTGGTAGAGTCCCTTTGAAAACGGACCCAAAACCCCCGCCTCCCAGACGTTCAGAAAAGTTCTTCGTTGCAGTCTGCAGCTCTCTATAAGTGAATACAGTAAGCCCAACCGGCGTATATTCGGTTGCAAACAAGCGTGGGGGCTTGCAACACCAGAGAAACAGCAACACAAAGGCCAAAATAGCGACCAGCCCGCCCACGACGCCGCCCACCACGCAGGCGAGAGTCGTCTTCTTGCCGGAATTAGAGGAACGAGGTACATCGGCGGCATTTAACCGCAGAAACAGAGAGACCCCGTTCTCGGTATCGTATAGATTTAACAATTCACCGAACCACATTACACACGTCTTCAAAGTGCCGTTGACGTAGGCATATGCGGTGCAGGAGCAATTGCTGAGACAGGCTTCCTGGCACCGATTTTGGCCTTTGAATTGAAGCGCTCCAGGGGGTATAGATTTGCCACTCAATTCTACAAACAAGTCGGTGGTGGTCTCGTTTCCGGCATGGCTGCATCGCAACGGCGTCTTCCGAGCACAGCCGCTTGACCACTGCTGAGATTCCCATTCTTGGCTGTCTCTGGGGACAAAGCCCGGCACGCAGCTGCAGGACTGAAGATTGTTATTGTTGCACAATCCATAAGGCCCGCATACGCCATAAACCTCGCATTGAGTGAGCGGCTGTTGCCAGACCATCACCCACTCTTTATTTTCGAGCATAAAGTACACTCGCATTTGTCCCGACTTATCCATAACTATACGCGACAGAGATGTCAATGCACGACCTGTAGCAAAAGTGAAATACTCAAACGAACCGTTGTTGAAATAGCTAATATTGTACCAGTAATTCGACAGCCACGCCAGAAAATTGCTGAAAACTTTACCGTTCCAAACGCCACTCTCCCAGTATGTGGTGCGATTCTTCCACAACAGCACAAACTGCTTGGCTCCGTTTGGATCCATCCGTAGGGTGAAGGGTC
>APFE030579027.1:8897-36378 GCA_000404065.3 Pinus taeda
GAAGGCTAGGAGAAGAAACACTTCCATAATTATAGTCATGAGTGGTGGGATTCCTTGTTTCCATAATTTTGCTTTCAATTTTTCTTGCCAACTCGAATGCCTCCTCCAATGAATCAGGTTCCTAGAAATGAACCTCATGTTGAACGTTATCCTTTAAAGTCCCTATGAAGACATCAATCATTTTCTTCTCTAGAATATAATTTACCCTTCTATTCAATTTTTTAAAGTCCTCAATGTGCTTTTTCATTGAACCCTTTTGTTTGAGATTTATCAATTGGCTAAAGAATGAGTTTCTCTTTGTATCCTCATAATGTACTATCATTTCCTCCGTGAAAATTGACCACGTGACAAGTGGTTTACGAGAACAAAGCCCTTTATACCATAAAAAATGATTCGGTTCTAAATAATTAGATGCAATACATACCTTTTGTAACAGTGGTACACCATGTAGATCAAAATATTTCTCCATCTGTAGTATCCAATTTACTGGATCCTTGGCATCAAACTTCTTCATCTCGCTTTTTCTTGATTTTAGGAGCTCGATCTTGAAACAACTGTAACTTTGTAATTTTAGATCTTCTAGTTCTGAAATCAGGACCTACAGTAGCCATTTGCGTCCTCTTTCCAATGCCACAAGTCTAATCCAAATTGGATTCTGTAAGGAAGAGTTATGCCAAATATCCCACAGTGACCTGATTATAGACTAGTTGAGTAGAGCAAACTTGTACGACATGCCACGTGTCACTGTTTCGACCTTTGGATATGAAAAATATACACAAGAAACTACAGTCTGTCCTCTTTTTGTAACTTCTGACGGAATTTCAATCCGATGCTTAGAGAGAAATTTATGGTGATTTTCCCCAGGTCACCTATTTGGAATGTAATTCAGGAGTCTACAAAAAGACCAACTTCCTCAAATCATATCTCTGCAAATATAGCGCGAAAAACTCTAAAATTCAGACCCAAGGTTCAGTGCAATTTCATCTCAAATGGGTTTTTTTTCACTTTTGAAACGTCATAGAAAATAAGTTATAGTGAAAATTCCACGATGACCTATTTGGAGCAGCAAAACCCTAGAATCCAAAGCTTTGATACCAAATGTTATGAAACCAGCTCACAAAAAGATAGAAAAGATAGATCAACGCTTTAGAATTTAGCCTCTTAGAGGGGGCAACCTCCTTTACATTACAGAAATGAATGATTCTTTGATGATACAAATTATAAGACCTCCTTTCTATATATAGGAGTCTAAGGAGTCATAATATAATCAGAGCCGACATAACAATAATAATGTAAGGGCACAATAATAATAATATTGGGCTTCTATGGGGCACATTAATAACAATAGGGGGCTTCTATGGGGACTACATGGGTACAACAATATAATAAGGGGGTTGTACTAATAACAATAAGGGGTTACACTAGTAGCATAGGGACCTAACAAAATGACCCCTTTCTCGAATTCTCCACCATCAGCTTGGAGTTCAACAGCCCACCAAAGATTATTTCAAGGGGCAGCCGAGCAGATTTTGTGAAGTGGCTGATTAACTGCAGCTTTGAGCAGCCAAGCCCCTAAAGTTAAGGAGGGTTGTTGGGAGTCTTCGTGGTGCATAAGTAGGAAGGCTTCAAGCCTTGGTAGTTTAGCCATTGAACAATTGTTTTTCGCATTTTGGTGTAGCTCTGCATTTTAACTCATTTTCAAGCTCTTGATGTAAACATTTTTGTGACATGACTATTATTTTTTGAGTAATGGAGATTAATTTCGCTTTTCACTAGCTTTGAGTTTTCTTAGGAGGTTGTAGCACTTGGGGTTGGGCCCAACCCAAGTTCCAGTACCTCCTTTGTGTACTTTTATGTGTTTTTCTTGCATTCATAGAATAATTTCTATTATTTAGGTTAAAATCTTGCGTTGTTACTTAGGTCATTGTTTATGATTAAAATATATTTTCATGCTTCAGGTTGATTTGACAGTTTGGTAACAGAAAAAATCTACAAAAGGGCCATCAAACAATCCTTGATCTCATCTCTCCCTCCTTGGGACCATGAGCTGAGACCAAGGCATACTTGTTGCCACAAAAACACTATTTTTGCCTTTCCATGCAATTGCTAGTGTTATATTTTTAGTTGGAAAAGTTGATACCAGTTGTACTTGCATGTTTGGATCTGTTCTTGCTTAGTTTCCATAGCTATGTTGCATGATATCCTGTCTATAAACTTCTACTCATCATATTTCTGGTTTTTAGGTCAGATTAGGTCAAAATAGATAGATCTCTGGTTTTTCTAGTCTTTGTTCCATCAGTTTTGGAAAATAGTGTGTAGAGCACCTGTAATACATCCCTACCTACCCTTCCTCCATCATACAACCTGCTCCAACCCCTACTCCAAGATTCCTTCCCTTCATTTGCCACACTTTCCCAATTTTCCCTAATTTCTACATTCTTGTGCAACATTGCTCCCTCCATCCTTGAACAAATCGAACTACCTTCATCACTCCTTAGTTTCATTTTCCAGGTCCTAGACCCCTCAACATCCTTATCCATCCTTCATTACCACTTTCCCACCATTTTTCCTCCATCAAACCTCTAAAATCCTCTTTCGTCTCTTCCTGTAGAACTTCCTGTAGAACATCTTATAGAACCCCTGCAGACTTCCTGTAGAAGTTCACGTGAGCATTTTTTCGAGATCTGATCGCTGTGAAACTCTCTGGAATGGTGCTAGAGACCCCTTAGGCCCTCTTCTCACCTTCCCAACCTCCTGCAAGCGCCCATTCCATTTCCTTTTGCCAATCAACCTTTACACAGTTAAAAATCGTTAAAGCACATGCATCATAATTCTGCAAGATTACTCAAAAATACAAAAAGATACTTTTTCCAAATTTTACTTCAAAAGTAGCTTAGTCACATGCATTTTACCTTTACAAGAGTCATTGGAATCCATTTCCATAGCTTTCATCTCTTTTCTTGCACCAGTAGGGTTAGTTGGTAAAACTAGGGTTTGCATTTCCTTTCAGCTTTCCGCTTCTTTCTGCAAGTAGACTAGCCTCTTTTGAGTTAGATTTTGTCCATCACAGTTAAAAGATTCTTCTAAGAGCTCATAGAAGTTGGCTTAAGCTCCTAGCAAACTAGTGCCAGCTGATCAAGTGACAACTTGCGGCAAAAGCTAGTACTTGTGCATATAGCACTGTCGCTTCCAAGTTTGTTACGAACTACTAGGTTGATAAAAGTAAAGAAGAGAGTCCCAGGAGTTGCAGCATTGTTGCTGCAATACTAGAGCCCACCACACCTTATCCTAAATTATGGGTCCCACATGATCCATCCCTTCATGAAAATTGGCGTTTGCCTATTATAAGAGAATTGTGCTCAATTGCAACTTTTATCCAATGCATCTCTATTCCCCTGAGACATGAATATCTTTGTCCCCAAATGTCAAGGTTTTCTCGTCCCATATATATATATATAGATATCCCTGTCTTTGGTCAACAAAGTTTCCCATATCACGGAGACATATCTCCATCTCTCGGAACATATATATTCTTGTCTCCAAACGTTAAAGTTTCTTTTCCTGTAGAGGCATATATCAATCTCTTGGAACACATATATTCCCATCCCCAGACATCAAAGTTTCTCGTCCCGCGGGACATGTCTCCTTATGAAATTTGACCTAGAAACTTGAATATTGAGGCCAAACTCCACTATGAATGCTAACTTCCACATGAACAAAACCCTTATTTCAATTGTACAATTCTAAGCATTTCCCATACAATTCAACAACAGAACTGGCAACATTCCTACTATCTAGCACAGAGAAGACAAGTCAAACCATTAGGGAAAATTTTAAGGATGGAAATTTATCTTAAAGTTTTAAGACCTTGGCAAATCTCACTAGTCCCTAATAAGAAAATTATGAAATGTTTGTTGATATCCTTGTAAAAATATTCAATTTTATAATGATTTTATATATAGTCTCGATAAAATTTTGGCAATTTCAAAGGTAAATTATTTTTGTACTATAAAATTTGGGTGAACCATTTTTAGAAAAAATGGAAATTAGTGAATCTTTTTTCTCAAAAAAGTCATGGAAAATTAGCCCATTTGCAAATATTAGCCCCTAAATTTTTCCTTGCAAATCATGACTAACACTACTCTATAAATTTAGGCCCAACAACAATGTATGATGCCATAAAGTGGATCCCATGAAATATTGTCAGATCCACTAGTAAAACACACACTATATTATATAGATAGTCAATAGTCTTAATCAGATAAATATCCATTAAATCCTTAACATGCCCACAATGGGTATCACAACTAGTAATAATTAAATTGAGCACATCAAGCATTCATACAAGTCCATATAAATAGCTTTGTAACTCAGGAACATATCAACAATTGCAAGGATCTTCAAGTCCCTTTAAAACCATGAGACATTCATAAAACCATTTCATTATAAACGTAAGAAACAACACATATACAATCATTGTTGTAACACATAGAAACATTACACTTTGTACACAATGCAATATATATAGATAACTAAATACCCTTATGTGTATAGGTTGAATGACTAGCAACTGGGGGGGGGGGGGGGGGGGGGGACTTCACCTCTCCACCCAAATGTGGGCCAACTACACAACAATATTTTTTGTAGTTTACCACCCCCGTGCTAGATTCAAAGTCTGAGGAGTTAAGTGCTCAAGGGATTTCCCAACATTACTAGTAAATCAAATCACATAAGACTCTATAGGTCACAATAGCTCCACCTATTAAATACCATAAATATTCAACACATCCATAGTCTCCACTCTTCTAAATAGGAATCCAAAGTACATGGTGTTTTCACCTGCTCAACCCTATAGGCCTCCAAAACACATAATGTCTCCACCTTTCTTCTCTTGCATTTTGTTAATTTTAGGTATGTTCTATGCTTAGAAAAATTTATTTCAATTTTCACAGTTAGCTCAATATCTTTTCCATATTAGCAATCACATCAGTATTAAAGTAAACTGCAGATAGAACATAAACATAAATCGCAAAAGACAAGCCAAGACAAGAGGACATAAGATGTGGCACTAGCTAGGGACAAACCCCAATGTGGAGAAACCCTTGATCAATCCTTGTTATATATTCTTCAATAGTTTAGCAAAGAGAGAGAATAGTACGTTTACAACAGAAGTCAACACTTTGACTTATCTAGATAAGAGCATAGATCATCTCTAAGAATATGCTACATGATATCAGTTGAAGACATGCTACTTCAACTGATTCTCCAAGGTGACTCCTTCACCTATCGTTGTGCTGCATTTCGTCATCATGTTGCACCTATCATCACTATGCTGCATCTCATCACACTTCATTAATCATGATTGTACCCATGACTGTATTGCATTATGTGCCATTGCTACACCATGTTTCCATACTAACCTATGTGTTGGTTGCATCTTGTTTGCTTGTTGTTCCTTGCTTGCTTATTGTCCCTAGCATGTTTGTTTTCCTTAGCATGTTTGTTGTTGCATGCTAGCTGTCCCTTACATGCTAGCTGTAACATTGCATGCTTGGTGTATTTGCTGCTAAGTACCAGACAACTATCCCAATGTTAGTTAGTTGTCCCTTGCATGCTACTCTCCTTTGGAGATAGATGCTCTGGCTGTTTTGGTAGTTCCCCTCAGTTCCGACAGTTCTGGCAGTTCCCGACAGTTCTGACAGTTGCGGAAGTTCTGGTAGTTCCGGCAGTTCTGGCAGTTCCCAACAGTTCCCGGTAGTTCCGATAGTTTTGAAAATTTCAGCTGTTCCTGGTAGTTCTCTAAATTCCGGCAATTCCAGTTGTTCCCAGCAGTTCCGACTTTTGCCCTCTATGTCAGCTTTCCCTCCTCTTCCGACAGTTCCAACAATTCTGACTGTTCTCGGCAGTTTCGGTAGTTCCAACAATTCTGGCTATTCCTGGCAGTTCCAGAAATTCTGGCTATTTTGTCTATTCCCGGCAATTCCAAAAATTCTGGCTATTCTGACTATTCCCAGCAGTTCTGGCAGTTCCAGAAGTTCTGGCTTTTCGCGGCAGTTCCGGCAGTTCTGGATGTTCCTGGCAGTTCCAGCAACTTGGGTTATTCCAGCTATTCCCGACAGTTCCAACAGTTCCGCAGTTCCCGACAGTTCCAGCTTTTCCTCGGCATTTTTGGCTTTTCCCGACAGTTCTGGCAGTTCCAGCAATTCTGCCAAGTCCAGCTGTTCCTGGCAGTTCCAGCAGTTCCCGTAGTTCCTCCAATTCTGGCAATTCTGGAAATTCTGGTAGTTCCGACAATTCCAACAATTCCAACTGTTCTGGCTATTTCGGCTTTTCCCGGTCGTTCCGAAAATTCTCGACAGTTCTGGCAATTCCGATTATTCCCAACAGTTCCGACAGTTTCGACTTTTCCTAGTAGTTATAGCAGTTCCGGCTTCTGCCCTCTGGATTAGGGCAACGTTATCCCTTAGGATCTCTCCTCCTACTAAAACCCAAAGACAAGTAGAGAGGAAGAGATCCCAAGTGTATTGAAATGACTTGAAGGCCACCTCTATTTATACTAAAACGTTGAGCACAAGTGGGGTTTATTTGGTTGTCGGCCGACCTTGACGAATTGTCCCATAACACAAAAATAATTGATATATCCGTGGATACTTATAGAAATCAAATGATCTTTAGATCAATCCTACACCTCTCGATGAGAGGGATCCAAGAAAAATAACAACTTCCATTAATAAGATGACCCACATGGAGTTTGGCCCTAGTTGCCAATTTTAACACTCCCTCTCAACTAGGGAGAACTCCATCCGCTGATCCATATGTCCGACTGTACTATCTCTGCCATCAGTGCCTTGCACTGCTTTGCTCTGCTCTATTGAACGATGAAGAAGAAGAATTGATTGAGAATGTCTCATACCATTCTCTACTGACCTGAAGTTAGTTTCATTTAAAGAGAGTGTGTCACATCACTCTTACTGGCCCGAAGTCAGTTTTATTGATCCCATATCAATATCACAAGAGAGTGTCTCAAACCACTCATACTGATCCCAAATCAATGGAGGTCATCCTAGCATAGGGAGTACGGTAGATATATCAATGTGTCCATCGATAGTACTACTATGGTCCCTGACCCCATTTCCCTGCTCATTGATCAAATGAGAGGTACTTCCCATGAGTCCTAGACTGCATGGGTAGGATGCCTCGATAGAAGAACTAATCATCCTGTCCATAGGAGAACGAATCATCCTACCCCACAATTGCCACGGGAGAACTAATCATCCCAACCCATAGGATAACTAATCATCTTGTTCCACAGTTGCCACGAGAGAACTAATCATCCCGACCCATAGGAGAACTAATCATCCTATTCCACGGTTTCCATGGAAGAACTAATCATCCCAGCCCATAGGAGAAATAATCATCATGTTCCACATTCGTCATGGGGTATCATAGGGGAAGGTTGAACCTGTCATCTTGTACATAGTGCACCACCAAGGGAGCATGAGTCGCCCTATGGTCGTATGTTGCTCTAATAAGTACCCCAAGCCCCCCAGAGCTCCCAGAGATCAATGCATGCAACATGCAGGACCCTTATAAGAAGGTCTCTCAACAACTCCAAGTCGTTCGGGAAAGTTACAGATTTGACCTTTCCCTGGGGCTTTGACAAAATGTTCGTGACCTGTATATCAGTCTCAATGTGATTGAGCCTCCTCGCTCATCGACTTACCATATCCCAGATAAGGTAGTATCTGATGTCTATGTGCTCAAGCAATAATCGAATACGGGATTCCTCAATAATCGAATCCCCCTTCTAGTTGTCACAGAGAATCACAGTGGTATTCATCATGTGTACAAACAACTCACTTAAGAGCTTATGCAACCATGCAGCTTCACACGAGATCATACTCATAGCTATGTATTCAATCTCAGTGGTGCTTATAAAAACCAACTTCTGCTTCTTGCTCATCCATGATATCGAAGTAGAATCCAAAGAGAACCAGGACTGAAAAGTGCTCTAGTGATCCTCCACACTGCCTACCCAGTCAGCATTCGAATGATCATGCAATTTCATATTTTCGGCAATGTATCTCAATCCATGAGAGATTGTGCCCCAAAGATATCTCAGAAGATTCTTGGCACCAATCCAGTGAAGCTCAACCAAATATGAGCTCACCATGCTAACTGTAAAACATATGTCCAGACGGAAGTTCACCAAGAACATCAACGCAAATGAGTTTATGAAACTCAGAGGCATTTCCCAAATCTAGTTCGACATCACTACCATATAACTTCTGAAAGTTAAGATCCTCGAGGTAGTCACAGGCTCAATTTATCATTCCACATCTGGAATCCAACTCCTTCTTACTTCTGCAAATGAGAGGGTCTGCACCTGTCAGAAATAGGTCATCCTCATAAGGTGCCGGTATGAGAGGTCTATCATCCACAACCTTCGGGTAATGGTTTGGATTGGTTTCACTCCTAGTGAATCTCAACTTCATCAAATAGCTATGATTCCTCTCATACTATGCCTGGGGTGTTCTGCTACAAGCCATAGAGGGCTTTCTTCCACCTGTATACATGAGATTCCCAATCACGAATCTCAAAATCCTCGGGTTGTTCCAAACCTGTGGACCTGCTGCATGAGGGGAATGGTCCATTTATTAGATTTTCCTTTGGTACATCTCGAACATGTACCTTCATGCTCTTCTTGAATTCAGGAATCCCTATCACCATTTGACTCACATTGGGTAGGGCCCCAAAGGTAGACCTCCGGTGTTATAGATACGATATGTCAATTGACATGATCCCCAATGGATCATCCTGCAACTTGATACAAATTTCCAACCCTAAAGCCATGAGAAAAAGCATCTTTGAAAATTCTATTTTTTAACACGTACCTTTCCATCGATGAATGCCACCCTAAAACCTTTGACTTCCATTTCTGAGATGGACACCAGGTTCTTCTTGTGATTAGGTACATAAAAGAGATTCTTGTAAATGAATAGAGTTAGCCTCATTCAATTAAGGGGTAACATTCCATACACCCTTTCTGGGATAGGTGGCATCGACTGCAAGTATAATCCCAAGGTTGTTTCCATCTCTACCAATTCGAGATAGCACCCTTCTATCTGATGAGGTGCCTTGAAGCACTACAATCAATAAGCTAGATTCCCAAAGAATCTGAAGGAGAGGGCCAATAAAAGATAACGCTTCTTTATCCTATCAAAAACAACATTTGATTCTTCATACCTAGGCTTCCTTGTTTTCTTTGAAGAGTTGGCCATTTCCTTGATGACCTGCATTAGCTGTCATTCCTTTGATCATTGAAGATGTCCCTGGAATGATTGTTATCTTCAAGAGATGTGTCTCTGCCATTCAGACACTCCTTTGCATAATGGCCAAACTTATTGCAACCAAGGCATCTGCCTTTCCTTCCACCCTTCGATCCAGACTTCCCAATGAAGTGATCTTTAGGTAGGCCATAAAAAACTTCCGTTGCGCCATTCTGATAATATTCTCTGCTTCAACTTCACCCTAGGTGAATTTGAAGAGGGATGAGGAATCCACCGATCCTTTTGTCCTTTCCCAACTATCTTTAGTGATTTCTCTTTCACTCTTACTTGGACATTATCTTCACCTCAACTTTGATACCATATTAATTTTAGGTATGTTCTATGCTTAGAGCAATTTATTTCAATTTTCACAGTTAGCTCAATATCTTTTCCAGATTAACAATCACATCAGTATTAAAGTAAACTGAAGATAGAACATAAACATAAATTATAGAAGACAAGCCAAGACAAGAGAACACAAGATGTGGCGCTAGCCAGGGACAAACCCAATGTGGGGAAACCCTTGATCAATTATTCTTATATGTTCTTCAATAGTTCAGCAGAGAGAGAGAGATAGTACGTGTACAACAGAAGTCAACACTTTGACTTATCTAGATAAGAGCATAGATCATCTCTAAGAAGATGATACATGATATTAGTTGAAGACATGTTGCTTCAACTGATTCTCCAAGGTGACTCCTTCACCTATCATTGTGTTGCATTTCGTCATCATGTTGCACCTATCATCACTATGCTGCATCTCATCATGCTTCATTGATCATGACTGTACCCATGATTGTATTGCATTATATTCCATTACTGCACCATGTTGCCATACTGACCTATGTGTTGGCTGCATCTTGCTTGCTTGTTGTCCCTTTCTTGCTTGTTGTCCCTAGCATGCTTGTTGTTGCATGCTAGTTGTCCCTTGCATGCTAGCTGTAACACTGCATGCTTGGTGTATTTGCTGCTAGGTATCGTACAACTGTCCCAATGTTAGTTAGTTGTCCTTGGCATGTTGCTCTCCTTTGGAGACAGATGCTCTGGCTATTCTGATAGTTCCTGGCAATTCCGGCAGTTCCGACTGTTCCTGGTAGTTTCGGCAGTTCCAGCAATTCCGACTGTTCCCGGCAGTTCCAACAATTCTGGCAATTTCAGCTATTCTTGGCAGTTCCGGCTTCTACCCTTTGTGTCAACTTTCTCGCCTGTTCCGACAGTTCCTGATAGTTTCGGCAATTCCGACTATTCCCGGCAGTTCTAGCAATTCTGACTATTCCCAGCAATTTTGGTAATTCCGGCTATTCCCGGCAGTTTTGGCAGTTCCAGCTTTTCCCGACAGTTTCGGCAATTTCGGCTGTTCCTGGCAGTTCCGACAGTTCTAGATATTCTGGCTATTCCAGACAGTTCCGACTTTTCCTCGATAGTTATGGATTTTCCCGGTAGTTCCGGCAGTTCTGATAATTCTGGCTGTTCTTGGCAGTTCCGGCAATTCCAGCTATTCCAACAGTTCCAACAATTCCGACAATTCCAGCTATTCCAGCAGTTTCGGCAGTTCTGGCAATTCCGACTATTCCCGACAGTTCTGGTAGTTTCGGCTTTTCCCAGCAGTTCTGGCTTCTTCCCTTTGGATTAGGGAAGCATTATCCCTTAGGATCTCTCCTCCTACTAAAACCCAAAGACAAGTAGAGAGGAAGAGATCCCAAGTGTGTTGAAATGACTTGAAGGCCACCTCTATTTATACTAAAATGTTGAGCACAAGTGGGGTTTATTTGGTTGTTGGCTGACCTTGACGAATTGTCCCATAACACAAATAAATTCATATCTCCATGGATACTTATCATAATTGAATGATCTTTAGATCAATCCAACACCTCTCGATGAGAGGGATCCAAGAAAAATATCAGCTTCCAGTAATAAGATGACCCACATGGAGTTTGGCCCTAGTTGCCAATTCTAACACATTTCCTTCACCCCACGCTCCTCAGCATGCTCCTGCTCTTGTAGTAACACTAATCCCTAGCATTTTTTCTTCTACAAGTTCTCTTGTCATCCCAATATGTGCATCCCTGACATACTCTCTCCACAGGTCATGTATATGCCTCTCCCGTTCCTAACTGCACCACATCTCTGCTTTGTTCTACATGTTTGTCCCCCTTTTCATGTTAACTTCCACAACACATTCCCCAAGGACAAGGACTATATGGACCTTTCATCCTCTATTGTAGGTTTTCCATGCTCTCCTTCAATTCTTGCACTAACAGACCACAAATTCATTAGGGAGATTGTTGAAAAAATAAATGCAGGGGCTTAGGTTTACAAGCAACTTCTCCTCAAACTCTAAATTTGTGTCCTCTCCTCAGCCTAGTCATTATTTACATTTTACATTAATTTCCATAAATAATCCATATAATGATATTTACATGATGGGTGACAAAAAGAGTTGTCGCAAATATAGCAAAACAATTTGTTAAATGAATATGACGCCTACAGAAACATTTTCATGATATCATACAGAAAGAAAATGCTAAGTACAAGAAACAACATGACCAGCATAGGGCTCCACACAAGTTTCAAGTTGGTAATAATGTGTAGGCCCCCATAGGAAGCTCATAGTACTCCTATATGAGTTTTGCAACATTATAAAGGTTCTAGGTGAAAATTATTTTAAATTGAGTATTCCACCTTTCCTTTGCTTGCACTCAATATTTAATGTGGAGTTGCTTCGACAATATATTCCACCTTAGAGGTAGCAAAGAAATTGACCCCCATAGAACTCAATATTGACTGCATTGAACATGATACAATGCATTGGATCATGGACACCAAGACAAGGGATACCCACCAACATCACATACAACTTTATTGGGCTATCAAAGTAGGGTAACTTCTTCACCAAGGCAAGTGGCTCACCAAAAGCCAAATTTAGTGGAATTTTCCACGTCTAAATAGGGAACTTGATGTAATGGGTACCATTGCTTCCTAAGGGGAGAGGATTAATCCCAGTGGATATAGGTGGCCACCAACCTCTTCCACTATCTCAAGGGTTCCCTATCTTTTTCGCAATTTTTGTATGATTTTTTGAGTCCCATATTTCTAAGGTCATTTTGAGGCCATAAATGACGTCTTTTGGAAATTCAGGAAGCCCCAAATAGATATTGTATGCAAAAGTTGTGCCCCAAGGAAGTTGATGTACCAAATGGCCACCTCAAGACCCCCAAATCTTGTGGTGTTTCATCTTCTAAGGTTAAGGTTTTGGACCTCTAGGTTTTTTTATTTATGTTAAAAAATTATCCTTGCAACCCCCTATAATAGCTTTTTTGAATGCATGTAGGAGCCATCTCTATGTTCAAAGATAACTACCACCATTCTAACCAGTTTGTATTCTACAATATTATGATTTTTCATTTATCAATAGAAATTAGTTTTCACCACATTATTATGCTTTATGTTATATTTCTTTGTATGTGTTTCATTTCTCTTCTTACTTTTCATTTTATTCCTTCTACAATATAAATCAAATTTTCACTATTTAATAATATCAATTATATTAGTGATAATAATGCCCATGGATAAATCTTCACAAATTTAATAACTTAAAATAAATTTTGAAATTACTCTTCTAAATAACATTATTATTATGTCTTAAAATAAATTTTGAAATTACTCTTCTAAATAACATTCTTATTATGTCTTAAGCGATATAGTATTCCCTCTTAAGAAATGGAATCTCCAAATAATTTTTTCAAGACACTTTGTGTTGAATTTTTTTATTTTCAAAAAAAAATTGAAAAAGTAATTCATGAAAAAAATATTTAAATCTAATACACTTTCAGCATCGAAACAAAACTCTTTAATATTGTGTTCTACTTTTCCCCTTCCTTTTTACGTGCCTCTTCACTCACATGCCTCCACACACCCCCAACAAGCTTCATCATCAATAATATTTAACAAATTTTTGATAACCCTACTTTTACACTAAAAGAACTTCTTTGCGCATCTATTTAAAAGGTATTTCTTTATTTTGAAATTCATATAATTTGCAAATAAGAAGTTTGATACTTGCACAAGAATAGGAGAAATCAAGAAACTTCACTATCAATAAGATTTAGCAATTTATAATAACCTTCCTTTTAGGCTATAAGTGCTTCTTTGCACATCTATTAAAAAAGTATAATATGATTTGCCAAGAGGAAGTTTGACATTTGCAGAGGAGAAATTTAAGAATATGAAACTAATTTGGGCATATTCTTTTTTTGTACTTTGATCCAAATGTTTGGCATAACTAGATTCGTTCAATTTTATTTATTAATTATGTACGATGTTATTATAGTATACAATTTTATTTTTTTTTTATAGTTGATATTTGATATGTTTATTAAGAATTTTATCATAGTCATCCATTACTCATCGCTCTACCCACTACTATAATGTGGGTCTTACAACAACCACCTAACCATTAATATATGAAGTTATAATTTATTTATTTAACACACATTTTTTTTATTATAAGGATTTTGTAAATATGAATCAATACTAAATATTATAGTAATTGCTGGTTTGATATGTTTTATAAAGCAACCATTGTCTTTTTCTTTCTTATCTATCTTTATGCAGAACTTCTTTCGGTCAACATTTTTTATTCATCAAATAACATTGGACATGGTGATCCATGGATATCTTTATTAAATGAATATCGATTCACATGCACTAACATGGATAATAATGCTTTACGAATCATATTTAATTATCTTGAGATTATTTTATAAATAGATCATACAAGATATTATGGTGGAATGAAAGTATAATATATTGAATGATATGATTTCAATATTAGTTTTATTATTAATTGATATTGTTTTTATATCTGTAATATGTAATAAAGTTGATGCCTGGAATTTATATTTCTGTAGATTAAGGTAAACAGTCACTTTTTAAATATATTTATTAATGTTTATTTTATTAGTTTTGATGGAGAAATCATTTTTTTAAATAGTTTTTTATTAGCTTGTATCTATTTACATGTTAATTTATTTGGGCAGAAGTTGATGCGCGTGGAATTTACATTTTTGTAAATTAAGGTGAAAAAATGTTTTTAAAATATATTTATTAATGTTTATTTTATTAGTATTGAGGGAGAAATTATATTTTTTTCAAAATAGTTTTATATTAGTTTGTATCTATTGGCATGTTAATTTATTTGGGTATAAGTTGATAAAAAATGGCTAAGTTAATAAAAGGGTTAAAGGCGTAATGTTTTCAACGATAAAGGAATATAATATAAAGATTATAATATAATATTTTGAGAAGAATTTATAGTTTGACATGTTAATTTAATTGGGGACAAGTTTATTAAAAATTGTTAACTTAATGAAGTAATGTTGTCAAATTAAAATTAACATATAGATCATGATATGATATCTTGAGAAGAATTTGTAATTTGATGTAATTGCATATCTTTATTTGAGGAAAATTTTAAAATAACAATGTGATTTTATCAACAACAAAAAAATGTATTTATATATCAAAAGATTCTCAACCACACAATTTTGAGCCAAAAAAATTAGAAAGAATATTTATTGTGAAAAAGGTTCAATTTTAATGAAATATGTGTTATTGGGATGTAACATCCCTTTTTGTCACCCCTCATAAAAATATTATTGTATGAATTGCTTATGTAAATTAATGCAAAATATAAATAATGACTGGACTGAGAGGAGAACACAGATTTAGAGTCCATGGAGGACAAGTTGCTTGGGAAAGGAGTTAACCTAAGCCATTGCATTAACTTTCCATCTATCTGCCTGCTAAATTATGACCTTGTTGGTACAAGCATTGGGTTTCCCCATTGAGGGGATGAACTCATACAAACCCAACAAATGACAATGAGCGACGAAGGACATTCAAGTGAGAGAAAGTGCATTCAAGGAATGTGAAGGGAAAGCACAAAAGTGAAGGGGATTCCTATGTGGTTTATTAGGTGGAGCCATTGGACAGTTCTCTAGATTCCTATGTGGATTAGCAGGTGGTGATCGAGTTCTCTAAATTCCAATGGAGTTTATTAGGTGGGGATAGGGTGTGTTGTGGATTACTGTGGGTGTAACAAGTGGAGACACTATGGGCCCTAGATTCCTGAAGGGTGAAGTAGTTGGAGATACTCTGGGCTTTGGATTCTTGTAGTGATTGATTGGATGGACCACTATGTGATTCGGATTCCCTAAAGTGTTTGTTTTGGTGGAGACAGTATGTGCTCTGGAATCCTGGGTATTAGGTGGAGGCACTATGTGCTATGGATTCCCATGTGATTTGTTAACTAGACTACTATCAATTTCACTTGAGTGTTTAACTCCTTAAGCTATGAATCTAGCTTGGGGGTGGTTAACTACAAGGAAGAATGGTGGGGCATTTGGCCTATGGTTGGGAGGAGAGTTGAATTCCTTTCCTCAGTTACCAATCATATAAACTAAACAAATAAGTATTTTACTTGTAAACATTCATTTTGCACCATGAATGATAAATGTTGTCTAATATATGATATAGTAGTAAATGTGAATGCTGGAATGGTTAATGGAGGAGGGTGGTACTCTTGTCTATCTCTATTGAGAGGCATCATGTATATCATTTCATGGATTGAGGAGCTTGAAGACCTCTAGGTTGTTGATGTATTCTTGAGTTACAATGATATTGATATGGTTATATGTGACTTCTTGTTGTGTTCATTTGCCCATTTTAGTGTGAAACTACCATTTCTTAATATGCTTGAACACCATCATAAATTCATATCCTTAAAGGCCCTTGAAGTTTTAATTGATGAATCTATTTCATGTAATTAAATGTGCATATTTCCTTGAATGACTTGTGTTGGTACAAGGGTTTCATCCCTGTCGGAATTTTGATGTCTAAGTGACACTTGACCATGACCAAAATTTAGCCAGGTCATCGAACTTTGAGCCTGAGTGTCGCATTGGAAGAGGTTTGAAGTCAGGTTCGTATAAGCCTTGAAATTTCTATAAAGAGAATTAAGAAAAATTACAAATGTGTCCAAGGATTTATTGACCCTCGGGAATTAATACTAATCTCTTGGTTGATTGAGCCAATTAATGACCTTGCTTAATTGCTACTTCCCACTGCACGAGCCATGTCAAACGCTAGATGAGCCATCTAGGGAAATGGTGCTACTTACAGAAGGTGCGGAGTTTACAAAGCGTGTAGGATAGGAAAATTGTTGTTTCTTGCCATGGACTTTCACATCATGCCATAGTGGGTTTTCCATAGGCCTTATTAAGTCTTAGCATTGTGGCACGATGGCAGGAAAGGAATATCTCTATCTCAGGGAACAGAGATATGAGTTGTTGTTTAGCATGAAAACATAAGTTAACCGAAAGAGATTCAGCCCTATGGGACCTTGGTTGAGGCTGAGCTGGAAAAAACCATGTAGGCTAGGTAAGGCTACGTGGACACTAAGTGAGCATCCAAAGAACTTGGATCGGTGACATGGAAATACTATTAACATGGCATTCTATCACTGACATGTGGTATGTAGAAATAGCGTTTTTGGATGGCCAAGGGGGTTGATTTATATATGACATGTGGCACCTTCAAAGGATGCCACATGATAGGTTTATGTCACCATGTAACTAGAGTCGATCTTCATCATGTAAAATTATTGATGAATTTATTACATTTTTTTCAAAGCATGTTCTTCATGCTTATAGAGTAAAAAAGAATCAATTATTACATGTCAAAAGAAAATCTATTTGAGTCATGTCACATTTGGACATTTGTAAGGAAATAAAATTTGATTTTTTTGTGTCATAAGCCCACCAAATTAACAAGTCAACCCTCCTTGGACTAAGTCGGCCCACTCCTCCAAGAGCCACCTATTTGACCTCTTGGATAGATAGATATATATATATATATATATATAAGACACTTCAATCCACTTGAAGGATAATTCACTCATTATAACAAAAAGTACTTTCTGCACCTAATAAAAGAATAAGTATACAAAATTAAGGGAGAGATAAGAGGTATGTGTGGAGGATGAATTCTAAATGAGGCCGAGATCTTTGAGGCAGTTATAGACATATTTTTGGCGCCCCTTTGTTGCAGGTCCAAATTACATAAGCTTGACTATATCTAAAGTAGTTTGACATGTGTTGACTTTGACTTGGACTTGGTGACCTAGTGTTAGTTTAGTCTTGGTCTTGGTTTTGGATATCTCATTTTAATTTGATTCTGTAAGAGAATGATTGTTGGGTTTTCCCCCTTGTGGGGTTTCGTCCGTGGCTTGGAGCCTAATTTTAGTGTCTCTTGTCTCTTTGTTTTTATTGAAATACTAAACATTTGTATAGTTGATTGATGAAGAACACATAATAAGTAATAAGAAAACATTTAACATTCACAAGTAATTATCAAGAAGAGGAATCAAGTATTAAAATACCGTGCAATTGTTTTTTCAACACCATGATGTAAGCAAAACATTGATGGAAGGATGACATGGATGTCAGGTGGCACAACAGGTCATTCAATGTCATGTTGGTAGCATTCTCATTAGAAGGTCCTTGGGATCTTTTTTCACATATAATTGCAGAGTTGATAGAAAGTTTGGCATCCATAGGGGGAGAAGCCTCGGTCACACCTTTTGTCCAAGACCAAGTTACATTATGGGGCTTCTAAGATATGGGTGTGGACTAACAAAGAGCACTAAATGGAGATATATCCATTATATAATGTGCATCATCAAACGTATTTTGAACCCCCCTCCCCTTGTTTACAATTGAGAAGGTAGCGGGGGGTGGGAGGACAATTTATATGAGCCACCAATAAAGATAGGTAGCCATGTAGAGAAGATCAAGCAGAGGGGACCGTGTATTATTTACTCACTTAAGCGACAAATAGTAGCCCCCCTGTTAATTATCGAAAGGGTAGGGGGGCTCCAATACAATTATTGTGGTTCGTCGATGCGATCTACCTATATCGTGTTAGGAAGTAAAATAATGAGAGGTTTAACCCTAACCATGGGGACTTTTGGTGGTTGTGATGTGGCACCTTATGACTAGTCAAAATTTAAAGAGGCATAACTCTTGATCCAGAGGTCAGATCAAGATAAAATCTATATCATTGGAATGGTCTTAAAGAGACATAGACATTGGTGTTATCGAAATTTAATTCCACTAACTTTGGAAAAGAAGGAATTTTATGACTCCATCTTCATAATGAGACCATGGAGCTTAGGTTAGTTAAGAGTAACACCTCCCATCAACTTGGAAGACTCCAAGGATGTGGGAGGGAGAGATTTAGTGTGGTATCAAAGCAGTCAGGTTCAACACTTGGATTGAATGGGACTTAGACAATAAATAAATAAATAATTGGTTGTTGCATGCAATGTGTGATGCTTATAGCATTTCAATTATGAAATGCATGATGTATGCAAGTGTCGATATCAAAACTATGGAATGATAGCAATATAATATTCTAATCTATTAGTCATCTTCTAACTGGTATACTAACTTGAAATTTAGTGTTTCAGATAGCCTCACATCCATATTCTTATTGCATATTTTCTAAAATAATGGGTAATTACGCTATTTGTATATTGTTGGCTAACATTTATGTATGTGTGACAGCAGATAAGAAGACATTGGCGAACAACAAAAGTGTAAAAGTGATGAGTAGTAGAATGGTGAAATATAACGTTAATAGATTCCAACACGGTCGGGAAGAAGAGTGGATGAAGAAAAGGAGAGAGTAAAGATCCTCTAACTAGATGGAAACCTTGAGAACTTTAAGGGTTGAATTAAGAAGTTGCAAGGAAGACAATGAGAAGATTTTTAGAGCTCAAGAATATCAACCATAAGTAAATGTAGTCATACTGAAAAGCCTATCTGAATTTCAAATACAGAAATAACATGAACTAGGTGCCAACTACTTAGGGAAGTATAAATTTAGGCACATTCCATTATGAATTTGGAAGCATGAATTGAGGATTGATGGTTTAGAAGGAATCAGATATAAGAAAAGGCATAAACAAATAAGTGAATAAATAGTGAGAAGTGGAATTCCACTAAGCACTCTAGAGTGGAGGATAGGAATTCATGAGTAGTTGTCTAGTCCTGCAACTAAATGACATTATAAGTGGAAAAGGAAAGAAAAATGTTTAATTCTGAAAGAATTTAAAAAGGAAAGCCTCTTAAATTCAATGGAGAGGTGAGGGCGACTAAGGAAGAAAAGGCATGGCTGCTAGGAAATAAGAAGTATTTCAAGGTGTGTCATTACTCTAAGAATATGAAGGAAAGTGTAGCAATTTTCAGCTTGAAGGGTAAGGTTGATAGTCGGTGGGAATATTTGAGGAATGTAAAAGATATCAGAGAGAAAGAGTTGTCTTGGAGAATATTTGAGAGGTATTCCATGGAAAGCTACTTGTATGAGAGGTACTATGATAGAAAGGTCAAGGATTTCCATGAGAACAAATTAGGGCATCTAATAGCTGAAGAATATACCAACAAATTTTGAATGTGTTAGGGTATGTACCTTACATCAACGATGAGAAAGTAAGGATCTAGAGGTACCTCAATGGAATGCCACAAGTATTCGGAGACAAAATAGAATTTGATGAGCCTAAAACATTGGAGGATACCATTAGGAAAACAAATTATTGTTATGAACAATCCAAGCACAAGTAAAAGTTCAAGGTTCAACTGAAAATGAGGGGAAAAGCTAGTTTTAAAGGGAAAGGAAAACAATCTACAAGACACCAACCTGGAAGAGGAAATGTGAAGTTTGACACTTCTGCCAAGGGTGAGTTTCAATAGAAAACCACTACTACTAATAAGGATTGGTTAACTAAGAATTCAAGAGAGGAATCCAAGAGGTTCATAGGAGGACCTATCCAATGTTGGACTTATGTAGAATAAAATTGGTAAATAGATTGTCCTCAGTGACAGTGGAATGGTCCAAGATTGTACAATGTACAAGAAGTAGAGATAGTCACAATGATGTGGCTCAAAATGTGCCATGAATATATGATGTGTTGGACCACAAGTATGTTGATCACCAAGCTTCAGTGATTGAAATGAAAGATATGATCGATAACCATCTAGTTTCAATTTTGATAGACTAGGGTTCTAATTTCAACTATGTTATCCTAAAGATTTTAGAGATATGTACATTGCAGAAGATAGACCATGAAAAATCATTGTTGGTGAAAACTAAGAGGTGAGTCAACAATTTGGTGAGGTCATGCCTAGAAGTAATAAATGACATTCCCACAGAGACTTGAACTTATTACCATTGGGTTCATATGTCGTGTTAGCCGGCGTGGATTGGTTAGCTGGCCACAAGACCAAAATCAATTTCTTCAATAAATAAATTGAATTTCTCAATGATAAAGAGGTAAAATTGATGTTGCAAGGAAAAATAAAATTGGTGTTAGTTAAACAAATATTAGCCTTGCGACTGAAGCGATGCAGTAGGAAGGGGTGTGAAATGTACATTGTCCAAGTGACCAACGAGTTAGAAATTAATGTTTTGGGAAAATTTAGTGTTTCTTCAAATGCCTAACCCTCTAGACCTAGTAGCTAGTCTAGAAACAACAAACAAAGTAATTCGTTTCTTTTCCTATAATTAACAGATAAGAAAAGGAAGGAAAGGAACCAACCTGTAACTTTCGCTTGATCCCTCTCTCCTTTGACCGATTTCACCACTCCTTTCCGTACTTAACTTGCTTGGAAAGTACCTGCACACAAGCCGAGACAGAAACCCATCAAGGCATACAATAACAATCTGTTAACTAAACATATCATAGAATCCAGAATACGATATACATCATATAAACACATGAATGGAAAAAGCTTAGAACTATTTATTGATAAAAGGAAAGATTACAACCCATGAATATTCATGCTTGATTCAGTGTCTTCCTTCTAGTTTCAAACCCTTCTCTCCTCATGAAGCAACAATTCGACATCATTACAATACTCTTACTAATTTCATTCAAACAACATTTCCTTAGCTCAAGAAATTCTAACCTAGACCAGCCTTTGAATGCTTGGTCAATTTATAGCTGAATGGAGGAGGTTAAGCCATTAATGGCCCTCATGAATGCTTTGCCAAAATTGGGAGTTGGTTCCATGGAAGAAGGGATAATGGATTAAGGTTCATTCATCCTCTTCCTCATCCAAATGCAAGCTCCATCCATCTGGAAACTTCCAGAAGCATTCATTGGATGAGGAGTCCAATGGATTCATTTAAAAAATTCGATGAATCTCACTCAGCACAGGTGAAACAAAGGCCAATTGCGCTACAATGCACCTAGCCAGTGCAGTTCCTACATTGTAATGTAGCCTGATAAAGGGCTGCCTGCACTGATCTCTTTAGGGGCATTTTTTGGATGAATGGTGACATGGAAACTCTTGGGAGGAAAGCATGATGTAGGTTGATCTCATTAGGGAATGAAAACAAATGTATTAGGGATTGATGAACCCTAATAATACAGATCTGAAGTCGGGGTTGATGTGCCTAATTTGACCTGTAACAGTTGCCCCCTAAAGCATGAAGTTGAAAATAAACATGTCGAGTGAGATGCTTTACTTCTTGGAGAGAAGGTTTCGAAATAGAAGGAGACCTGCGTCAGTTACAATATAAATATCATGATACTTTGATTTTTTTTCTCACGAACTAGCTGAGGGAAGGCATACCCATGCTCAGCTTATAAAATTTCATTACATGTGCAAATACAGTCGTCAATAGATATAGACCCATGAATGGATGACCATGAATGTAAGGACATTGTACATTTGATATAGTACTCCTGAAAAATATATCGCAGCCCAGATGGATGAAACTAGATCCGAGGTCTTCAATCTCGTCCAATCTTTAACTCAAGTACAAGTCTAACAATGTGAATAAATGATCTGAAGTCGAACATGGAAAGACATCGTCTAATTACCAGCCAATGATGTAAGCCATTAACAGACAAGAGAGGAATCATCGATAATGATAATGACCCTCAAGGTACTGCAGTACATTTCGCATTGTGTGAATAAATGATTTAATGTCGAACACCATATGAAGTTGAAGGCTAGTGATGTCAACCTATCACCAAAAGCAAGAAACATGACATTGATGTATGCAAGCCTCAAGATATTGAAAGGGAATTTCTAAGTCAACTTCTTGGATGATGTGCTGATGTCGACAAGAAGCGACTCGTCGCAGGAGGGCCTTGATGTATCCCACATCAATGGCACAAAACGAGGCAAATGATTTTGGAGATGAAACATCGACTGACGACACAAAGTTCAGGAATGGCGGGCATGAAAATGAAGGTTCATTGTATTGTAAAGGATAAAGTTTTGAACTGAATGACTTCTCTTGAACATATCAGCGACACTGAAGTGAATTGGTAGCATTGACCCAAAACAAAGTGATGGATGGTATGATAGACCAATGGTGTGATAACAATCAAGCTAAATTACCCAACCCACATAGTCACGGTGATGAGGTGAAAGTGTCATGTTCAAGAGCGACCTGCTACCATAAAGTATTCTCAGCTTTTTTCCATTTTCCCCAGTCATTTCTGACAAGTACCTGTTTATTTTTATCAAGCTTGAGGAGCATAACATATGCTTGTTGTATAATTCCACCCTTCGGGTGAATCCATCGCTATTTGATGTTTTAATGAGTCTACCGAAGGTGAAACTCAGTCTTGTCTAGATGGACAGGTTTGTCGCTATTAAATGTTTTTAACAAGTTTACGACAAAGATAACTCAATCCTTTTCACATTTAGAGAGTTTGAAAAGGGACTAAAAGGAACTCCACAAGTTCTTTTTCGTAAATTTGTCTCTCAATTCTGAAAAAGCATAAAATAATAAAAGAGAGAACCTATTGATCATGTTTGACCAACGAGTACCTTTTTCGTAGTTAATCTATCTCAACCTGAAGAAGGGGTAAAACTATACTGAGTTGATATTGATTCTAATCCATTAACGAGCTAAAAACAACAAATGCTCGATAAACTTTTCATGTTTAGAGACTCTGAAAAGAGCGTAAACAGGACTCCAAGGGGGTTCCTTTTTTGTTTTTAACAAAGCTTGAAAAAGTGATAAAAGTTTGCTTTGTGGTCAAAGATGTTCAATTTACACGTAAGCACATCATAACTGCATCAAGTGTTAACCCTGCTCCAGATGTCATCAAAATAGATTAAACAATAAATGTTTTTGGATTAAATAAATGAAAACCAATGTTTACTCGATTAATGTGCAAGAAATAAACATAAAAACCGGTTCTTACCATTCATTTTCACCGTCTCGTTTTTACCTTCTAATCTCTAGAGCAGTCCTTTCCCAAAATTCACCAATTGATTGCGAAGGATTGAGGGGATAATTCCTTGTTGTTTGGACCAGGTAGGAACTAACTCTGTTCTCTTTCATTTCATTTTTTTAATCTCCTGTTTTAGTCAAGAATTTTAGGGTTTTGAGGTCCCTAGGGTTTCTTTTTCCAATTTAGGAATTGAAATGGTAATCATATGGAGAGAACAAGAGCATGAAGAACAAGATATCATAGCTTTGAGTAATCAGGGAACAGTCAAGGCCCTAAGAAATTGTGGGTTACTCAAGTATTTCTAGCTATCCAACATGCGGCAGCAAATGGATCTTTCACTTGTTCAATTGTGGGATTTGACCGATCAATCTTTTCACATTCAGGACAAAGAGATCCCTTTTACCATCAATGACATATACTTCCTAATTGGACTATCGAGGTAGGATGCCCCCATTTCACTAACAGGTATTACCCACAAGGGTAGACCAGTAAAAGTTTATGTGCGACAATTCTATAGGTAGGGTGCCTAGCATAGCAAAGATGGAAGGATACTTATCAAGAATGTTAGTGATTTACTGCTAAGAATGATCCTTTTTACCATTGCCAGATTGGCTAGTAGTTCCATGCTTCATTTGGCCAACAAATCATACATGCAGTATGCTTTAGAATGTTTAGAGCCAAAAGTGTTCAACTGGTGCGAGGCTGTCTTTCTATCTGTGAAAGAGCAACTGACTAAGGTGAAAAGAGGAAAGATCAAGAATTTTGGCTATGGATCAATCGTGATTTCTTTTGCTTTGGAGAGAATTCTTCTCTTGCAGCCACAACTCATCTCATTGGGTGTATTTGGACCGAGAGAACCACGGATGCAAAGGTGGACAAATCTAATGGCTAGGCATGGTTCCCATTCCTCGATCGTATTTACCCCTACATTATTTGAATGGTTCAATCAACAAGAGATGACTTTCGCATAATATCCATATTCAGGAATAGATTTATGTGGCAATCCAAATTTACCACTACCAGCTGGAGCAATGTGGGGTGCTATTGGTAAATTGTTTGACCAAGTGTTTTTGAATTCTTAAAGTTTTTGCATTTTTTTTATGTTTTGATTATTTCCAACACTAAACAAAATCAATTTTTTATGTATACAAATATTGGACCTGTTCAGCATGTGGGAGACCCACGAGATGTATCTAGACCAGCACAGAGACCTGTAGAGAGAGTGGTTCTCTCAGACTTGGATTTGGCAAAGACTCTGGCTGAATTGCAAGATCACATAGAGGGATTAACCCTGGGCATTTCAAATGTCCGGATCGAGGAGCTACCTATGCGACTGCAGCGCCACACCATCGGTGTACCGGGTCGTTGGATGAGACTTTTGCATATGATAACACAGGTAGTTACCTGTTATCAAGAGCACCACTAACATACTAAGATGTTATTTTGCATACATTTTAGTTTTTGGGTCACATGACCAATTTTTGTCTTAGACACAAACTATTTGTAAAAACTTTTACAATTATCTAGTTTCAGGGTTTTATTATGATTGAGTGATGCAATCATATTCAATTGATGATGCTAATTGAACATATTTACCTTACATATGTTGCAAAAGTCTATTTAACACATAATTTGCTAGAGATTCAGTTAATGTGTTTAGACTTCTCGAAATATGTTGATATTGAATAAACTTGAAATACCTTTCTAAAATACAAACTCTAAGGAACATACGATGAATTGTTGGGTTTTGGACAGTATAAATGCTAGTAACTTGTAGTATGACGAGCTGTGAATGCCAAGTGAAATGGCATCAGAGAGAAGTTCAATCAACACGCTATACTTAGCGATATTGTTTGTCGATCGACTAATACAACTCCCTCTAAAACTCATTAACTTGCCACTTGGAGCAAAAATAGCCCATGCTGCAGAAGATAGGTTCTACGTACTACGACTAACACCATCGGTGTAACCAACAAATGGTTCTAAAAATTTCAACATCTGCAACAAATGCAAAGTGGATTACTTAACCAAATAAAAACCCTAAAAGAAACACATTCATACATGCAATCCAAGCATATTTACATGAGTTTTACCATACTTAATTAAGCATAGTAACGTTTTAGATACAACCCATTTCTAGGCTTAGACAATGGAATTCTGTCATAATCTACTAACTCATAGGCACCTTTCGTCAAAATGCGCTTAACAATATAAGGGCCCATCCAAAGTGGTTCAAATTTTCTTGCTCCAATTTTATCAGATTCCTGATTGTAAAGCAGGACCAGATCACCTTCTGAGAAGACTCGAGGCTTAACATTTTGATCATATTGTGCCTTTACCCGTTTCTTATGTGCTTCGTTAGCCAATGAGGCATCCCGACGGGTTTTATCCAGATGGATTAATTCCAAGAAACGTGCGTCTTCCTTAGAAGTGTCAGGTAGCAAGTCAATTGTGAGTTTGAGTGACGAAATTTCACATTGAATCAACAAGACTGCTTCCAAACCATACATCAAATGAGAGGGTGTGAATCCAGTAACATTTCTCACCGAGGTTCGATATGCCCACAAAGCTGAGTACAAGATTAAATGCCAATTTCTCTTATGAATTCCAATCATCCATTGCAACATGCGCTTAAGGACCTTGTCGATAGCTTCAACTTGTCCATTAGCTTGTGGATAATATGGAGTAGAACTATCATGTGACAGTCCTAATTTAGCAGTCAACTCAACCATCATGTGACTGCGAAAATGTGACCCATGATCTGTAACTATGGCCTGTGATACACCAAACCTGGCAACCACGTGGTTGAATAAAAATAATGCAGTCATTTCGCCGTTGTTGTTTAATGTAGGCATCGCCTTGGCCCATTTGGTAAAATAGTCAACAACGACTATAATATACCCATGCCCCCCCCATCGAGGTGGGGTTACATGTCATAAAATCAATGCCCCATTTAGCGAATGGTCCAATAATAACTATTGGATGCAAAGGTGCAGGTGGTAATCTAGCTTTCCGATCGAATATTTGACATGCATGACAACTTATGACAGCAATTATGCAATCTTTGAATATTGTTGGCCAAAAGTAACCAGCACAGAGAATTTTCTGTGATGTTTCATATCCAAACAAATTTCCACCACAAGCACCTAAATGAAATTCATTCAAAGCTTTCTTAGCCTCCTCATGAGTGAGGCACCTACGTAAAATTGTATTGATACCACGACGATAAAGCGTGTCACCAATGATCAGATAATTTTTGGCTTGGTATTGGATATGTCGTTGTTGAGAGCGAGAGTTATCAGGTCGAAAAGCTTGGGTCTGGAGATAGATCAACATATCCCCATACCATGGATCACTTGACGAAATGAGAAACAGAGACTCATCCAAGATTCATGTTTCTGATGTCAAATCGTTGGAGGATGAGGGAAGATTAGAAAGTAGTTTGACAAATACGAGAGATTTCTTTGACTTAGACTTGATGAATTCCAAATCAAATTCCTGCAATATAACTATCCACTTCAAATATTTCCGCCCCAACAATTAACGTGACAAAATGTATGTCATAGTGTTACCCTGAAATTTGTCACCATGACTATCTGCAGTTAATATGGCTCCATCAATAGTCATATTATCCTCCTTGTCAAGCCTCATACCTCTACTCTTCATGTCAAACTTCAAAAAGAGAGAAAGTCAGTTAAAAACATGTTTATCTCTGGGTACGCAGGTCTCTCTACCTTACCTGCGTGTACGCACTCCAAACATACTGTACCTGCGTACTTGTACGCTCTGTAAGCCAAAGGATGGGTGTGTACCCCTGTAAAGGTCAAAAGGCGCG
>APFE030579030.1:0-19785 GCA_000404065.3 Pinus taeda
AGAAAAAATATATAAAACATAGAATGTTTTGATTATATTATAACAAAATAGTAATGTAATATGGAGAGGATGAAAATCTATCTTAAATTAGATTCAATTACATATTATGAGATTAAATTCTTAGGTTTAATTTTTTGATTTTTAATTTATATAGCATCAATTTTAATCAAATGAATAAAAAAGTTACCATAAATTTAAATCCCTTTGAAATTGGGATAGATGTAAGACATAAATATAATACTCAACTATAAGAAATATATAATTATAGAATAATATGATGAGTAATAACTATATACTATACTTATATAATAATTATTTAATTTGATTTAAACTCAATCAATTAATATAAATAAAAATTTACATTTTGTAGTTCACCTAGGGTATCTCAAGTGGTAGTGGCTATGGAAATTTGGGTAGGTCAAATGGTAGTGGTCATAGAAATGAAGTCTTACTAAATTGGAAGTCTTTGGTTCAAATATTATACTACCCTTCCCTTTCAAACCTTATTTGTTTTCACTTTTATGCTTATGATCGCTACAACAGGAATGGTAGATTAAATAGCCTAGGTGGTCGAGACAAGTGGAAAAAACGCCATTTACTACGTATATAATATTAACCACAAACCACCTATAAGGAAATATTAGAAAATGTGATCAATATAGATTTGAAACATTATACCATTGTTAAAACATAAATATGAAGTTTGAACTTGAGGTTATTTTCATTCATTCTTTTTTCCCATATATTCTAAAATTGTGTTAAAAAGACAATTAAAGTTATAAGTATTGTTTTAATAAAAAGAATTTAATTACTCTTAGAATTTTTTGGTTTTAATGGTAAAGATTCTATGGACAGTAATGAAACACTAATAAATGTTTTTTTGAAGATGTAAACATAATTTGAAAAGATTCTCTTGAGCTAGAAGAATATTAGGGAAAAGGTTCACCCATGGTTAATGTGTGATGAAACACATTAAGTAGAGGGTTCACTAGTGGTTAAAACATTAGATAAAGAAACAAATAACCATCATTGAGAAAACATGCCTTGTTAAGGCTTTTTAGTGACTTGCAAACCAAAATTTCTACAAACACAACACAATCCAATAATCCATAGTCCCAATATAATAGAAAAAGGGACAATATAGAATTACATAAATGTGCAACTCATGTGAATGGATTTTCCGTAAAAAAATGATTCGGTTATTGATTTAGTTAATTAGATTTATTTATTAGTAAATTTTTTTTCTTTCTTTCTATGGAGTAACACTTAAAGAGATTTGAAATTTGAATCTCACCATTTGCATAATACTTTATAACATGGTGATTACTAATTAAGCTTCCCTCACATATTTGTAAATTTAAGAATTAGTTTAATGGATTTTTAGAATTGTTATTGGATATTGATTAGATTTATAAGACTAGATATCTTGTGTGAACTTTCAATACTATTTTTTGCTAAAATTAGTATTTAGAAATAAGTGTTGTATGGTAGTTTTGTTCCTATTGAGAAGTTAGAAAAAATATAATGAATAATCAAAATTAATATGATTAAGTACACTTTTTAAAAATATAGTTATTTGTACTTGTAATTAAAGTAAAAGTAAATTTATATCTTATGAAAAGGAATTTCTTAGGTATGATACATTGAAATAACTAGATCCATTTATACTATCGCATATACTAGCAATTAAAACTGTATTGCTAGAAAGAAGTAATATATATACATACACACATTAATGTTATTTATTCAAGTGGATCTAATTCCATTCACCTTATTTTCTGTTGGTATTTTCATGGAAAAGTCCTAATCAAAATTTTATAATTCACACACACACACACACACACACACACACACATATTTTCCATTCCTTTCCTTAACTCTTTCCCAATATCACCAAGATTTAAAAGCACCAGATAATATTAATGAAGTCACCAAATTTCGCAACAATACTTTGCTAACCTACCTCACTTATAAGTTCCTCTAAATCCACGTCTTGGGTTTTATGTCCTTTTGTTCTGCAACCTTTAACTAGTGTATTTCGGAAATCCTTCACCCTTTAATACATCATCTTCATATGATTGTCTTATTATGGTAATTTGCAAGAAAAAATTCATTCTAGTCAATCACTTACCAAACTTCATTTGTGCCTTTCAAAGTCATATTTTCTAGGTACTTAACTAGGTAATATTAACTATGTCATAACGCTTCTGCTAATGTACTATCAACATTTTAACTTTAAATTTTGTTAATATTAAATTTAATATCTTTCATTATCTTACTCAACTATCTATTTATTCCTAGTCATCATTTTACTTGAACCCTCTACCCATTATTCAAGGCATGCTAGGGCGAGAGATCTTAAAAAGATATGTTTGTTGTCGTGTATTTTACATATGTATCTATACATATACTTATTTATTTATTTTGTCCTTTCCACCTTTATGATGTTGGCCAAAAAAATTGTAGCTAAGGCATCAAATCAACAAGGGCCATAATTTATAATTGTGTCATTTGGTGTGAATATAATTTCCTACAATTTTGCCAAATGCTCGTAAACATTTACATACATTTACTTATGTTCCTTATTGTATCAACTTATCTCACTCCTTTTAGATGTCATAGTAGTTCAAATTAATTAGATTTCTATAGTCATGTTGTTTTCAGTCACACTAAGCCTTCTCAATTATAGGGTGTTTATAAGATAGCATTTAGAGAGTCATTCTAGGATACTGAATCCTTGAGCCTTCTACTCATACAAGGGGCTATAATTTTCAAAGCTATCTGGATTCATTTCCCATGTTTAGAGTTATTAGATTCCTTGATAAATTTTCATGTTTTGACTCTAATCGATATTAGTTGTACTTGCTAAATTTTGATATAATGTGGGTACCTTCTTTGGATCTCTGCAACATTATTCTAATGTGTGTTCATGTTTGTTTGGTATTGGGGAATAACCCAAATACAATTACAACACTTTTTTCAACATAAGGGTTCAGATATATTGTTTACTTGTTACCGCCGAGATTAGTTTCCTTCCATCAATTCTATCACAAATTATCTCCTCTTGCAGCTTTTCTACTACCGCTCATGACCACTTAATTGTTATAATTCTCCATGCTAATGGTTTATGCCAGCTTCTCTACTATGGTAGAAATTATCTTTGTGGCTCCCTTTTGAAAGGATTTTCAGTGTAGAAGTTCATTATCTTCTTTATTAGTTTGGATTTTATTTCCATTATTGAAATATAATTTGTTTTTACCTTTTACTTTTATTACTAACAGTATATGCCATATCAATTGAAGGGATTCCAACCACCCCCACTAATCATCCACCATGGACTCTTATTTTGTTATCATGAACATTTTACATCCTCACTCAACTTGGACAAGAATTATTCTTAAGTATGCCCAATCGACTTCCCTAGGTATTTCGTATACCCTACACTTTGCTTTATATACAGTAGGGGTTCTGGATTTTCCTTTTATTTGAATGCATTTATCATGTTGAGTTTTTTTTAAGATATTCAGATGGATCCGAAGTAACATGTACATATTTAATCCTTAGTTCTAAGTTTCAAGTTGTCTATATAATTTTTCTATAGTTATGGTGTAATATATCAAAGATAACAATTAATAATACTTATTTGATGTCAATAGAATTTTTAGCTTCTTTTATACCTGACTCCTTATCATAATCCCCATAATTATTGTTCTTTATTAATAGTATGAATTAGTTCATACTTAGACATGCATGGCTTAATCTTTCTAGATAATGGTGGCCTCAACAATGAGTCGATTAATACCTTGATAATTATTATTTTGATAATTTAACTCAGGTAATGGGATTACTTTAGTGCACCCCTAATAGAAAATTTTCACTCCTCTTGCCCTTAATCAGGCCACAGTGTTGAACCCTTCAACTCTAATACCAGCTGTAACATAACTCACATTTATTTTTCCTTTAACTATGGATTTTCATTACCACCATTTCACTTGTATGAATCTAATTATTATTACCTTTATGTTGTTGGAAAAATATTTTATGTTGGGTTTTGCTTCAACATTAGTCCACTATCCTAAATTAATATTATGCTCCCTACACATATGTGGATTCATTCTTTCATTTCACAACATAACCCCCCAAGGATTTTGATACTAAGTTTTACATTTGATGCATTGGAGAAATATTTTTTAAATATTAACAGTTCATATTGTTATATACAATGCATTGCTTGATAAGTATGATAACAAGGTGTTCAAACTCTCTTGAAACCCTTCTAGTATGTGTTAGAGTATAATTAATGGATTGGATCAGAGTATAATTAATGGATTGGGTATGTGTGCCTTGAGATCCACGGTTTCAATTCATTAGGTTTTTAATTGATGGCCTCTAGATGCAGGAGGTGGTTAGAGGATAACCACCCTCCAACCCCCGTGCCACAACTGAATCATTCGACCATCTTCCTTCGCTGAGAATGACTTTGCAACATCTTCAGGAAATTTCTGCTCTAATCGTTCTTGAACTGTCCATTGCTTTACAAGCAGTCAGGTACCTTGTTATTTCTACACTGCAAATAATTACTAGAGGATTTGTTTTTACATTCTTATTACTTTAGAACCTACCTTACAATTTATGTTTTATCCTTCTTATATTGTCCATGGTGGAACTGGGGTTTAATGACAGGATTTTTTATCCCAAATTATGGCTTTGCATACTTATTCAAACCCTTATTTTATGGAGGACACTACGAAGGTTTTACCCGACCATAGGTAATTTTGTTACCCGACCATAGGTATTTTTGTACCTAATCTAGCTGAAGAGTCCTTCTAGTTCATCATAGAAATTTCATTATTAATTTTGAATAATAAGTTTATTCTAGGACATCAAAGGAAGTACCAATGAGAAGGGTGAACATAGGGTTCTTGCACCTTCTAGTCTCTGTTTGAGGGACACAGGTATGCCGAGAGTTTCTATGTTTTATAACGTTCTCATTTCTCTAAGTTCTTCATACCCTTTCCATTTCTTTATAATTTTGGGCATATTATGATTCATCTCCATATTCCAAAAACCCTTGGACCTTTTCGGGTATCAACCCTCGCATTAAGCCTCCATGCTTTATTTCTCTCATGTAGAGAAATATTCTACCCAACTCCTACTTTGGAGTCTTTCTACAACTGGATATTTTCCAAGACTGTTACCTGATTCGATAAGGGTTAATTCTAACTTTTTTTTCCTTATTTTTTATTTTTCACTTTGTGCCTATCAATTTGGTGTGGTGACCCTTTCAATAATTTGGTATGGTTCAACATAAGAGGAAGACAAATATTTTAAGTTTAGTTTTCTTACTTCACGTATGTTGCAGCAAGCTTCAGAGGTCTTGACAACCCTTGTTCCCTACATCACAGTTAACTAATAATTCCTTTACTTGCTATGTTGTATCACCCATTTCAAGGTTGGGGTTTCAACTAACCCTCATTTTTTCCATCGCAGGTTTTCCTATCAGTGTGAAGCCTCCAAAATAATGATTTCACGTAACTTGAAAAAAATCGAGTTCTTCCATAGACCTGCCCGACGACCATTACGAACTCGGGAATGAATGCAGGCAATTCAATAATGGGGATTTTCCACCATCTAATATTCTATCTTATAATTGATATTTTTTAGAAAATGTATATCTTCTGAATATGATACCTTTAGTTTCACTTGTTCTTTATGATTATTCGAGGAATTTCCTTGTAATTTAAGGAATATGTTTCATCAAATACAATGTTTGTAACTCGCCTTTGATAGTTCTTACATGAAATTAATTGTTGTTCTAGATTCTTAGTCACAGTGGTTACCCGCTCCTGACATACCCACTCAGAAAAATTGTTAGTAGCTATGATCTCCAGTCTCCCTTTGTTCAAGTTTGAAAGGATTGATTACATGCATGCATTTATAATTTAATTTTTTGATTAACCCTACACCCTAGGGTTCAACAGTATCTACATTTTTACTGTAAATTGTTTTTCAAGAGAAAATATATAAATTAGCGCTTTTTTATTATATTCCATTCTTTCTTCTTCGGTGAATGGTTTTCTTATTATTGTTGCAACATTATTTTCCACTTGTAGCCAGAATATATGTTACCTTATTTCTTGAATTTATGGCCAACCCTTCAATTCAATAATCGTCACAGAATTTGTTCTCTTTTTGTAAGTTAAAGCTTATTTTCGTACACATATTTATGTAACGATTGTTCTGCACATCAATACCCTTTTTTCTAGACTACTTTTGTTTAATATGGAAATCATGAGAATAATTGTCTTCAAAACTTGCTCCTTCCATTCTTGACATCCTATCCTAAAATTAGGATTGCTTTCCGGGTTGTCAGTTAGCTGGCTTGGCCTAGAATATAACCTAGTTCATGTCTATTGGTTTACCCTTACAATGCACTTCCTTTCATAGGAAGTTATCTTTCATGATGAGAGATGAAACGTTACAGTTGCATTCATTTGACATATCTCAAAAAATGTAACAACCTGTAACACAAAATAGTTTCACATCTCAAAGGAAATTAATACACAATAGAAAATACAACAATAGTACTTATTTGCTTCTGGTCCAACCATAAAATCACCAAGAAAGAAGGTGTTCCACCCAACCAATCTACACAACATGACTCCCCTTGAGCTAGTTTCTCCCCAAAACAATTACTTGATAGTGACCGAGTCAGGTCTATCCAGAGACATCAAGACTTTTCCGCTCCAACCCAAGAACTCAAACTCACACATCTATCTCAAGGATCACACTCACCACCAACTAGCTCAAGGATACCTAAATTGGTAGCATCCTGCCAACCTTCAACGATGTCCCATTTCAAGTTCCAAAGCTTGAAGCTTAAACTCCTCCCTTGGACCTCCTTCAACTAGGTACCAATTCTCCAAGTTTGCCTAAGGTCTTCTTCCCTCTCATCCTCTTTGTTCCCTTGTCCCAACTGAGATTATTTATCTCTAGTGGAAGGAGTAACTGTCTTAACTATTTGGTAAATGAAACTCTCTTTTAGAACTTTTTCTCGTGATTTTATTGCTAACCATAGCTTGTATTATTAAAAAAAAAAATCAATTGCATAAAATAATAACATTTATGTTTTACCATCCACCTGGCCCATAGTTTTACCAAGTCATTTGTGATAAAACAAAACATAGTTTTACCAAGTCATTCGTGACAAAACAAAACATTTACCTGGCCCATAGTTTTACCTAGTGATTTGTGATAAAACAAAACATAGTTTTACCATGTCATTCGTGACAAAACAAAACATTTATAGCATTTACCGATGGGTGTTACACTAATAAACTTAAAACCTCCTTAAATAATATACAAATCTTCTTTATTATATTAGAGTGAAAAGATATATAAACAAGTCTAATATGCATCTTTGTTGCTTAGTACCTGCCTCTTATGCAAAAAGTAATTGACAAGCTAAGTTATTTATACATAAGTTATATATATATAATTTTAATAAAATCCATTCCTTACTCTACTGATTTGGAGTTAATAAAATTTGAAAAAGTGTTTTAAATACTATTTTTTAAAGTATATATATACATATATATAGAATGTTTATAGTTATTAACATTTTATTATGTGAGAGTTTTAACATATTTTGAAATTCCTTTGCAACTAGTAGACATATGCTGAAAATAAATGTAATTAGAAATTCCTTGCACAACATAAAGCCATGTGGATGGTTACCCACCATCCTTTTATGCAAATACTTGCTTAAATTATGGTAGGCAGCTATCCACTTGACATTTTGTTGTGCAAAGTTATGACCGTTGGGCAATAGAAACTTTTGTTAGATTTTCTTATTTTTTAATATAATTTTATATTTCATAATTTAATTTAAAACCACATAAAAAAATTTAGAAAAAAATCAGTTTATATTTTAAAAATAAAAAATATTTTTAATTTTCAAATTATTCAATTTATATATATTTTTTTTCAAAACTTTAATAAACTTATAAAATCTATTTAAAATTTTGAGAAATAATTGGAAATCATTTTTTCACTAAATAAAAAAAACAACATTGTAGAAAAACTATAAATAATTTCATAAATAACTAAATATACAAATACATTAATAAATATTTAAAAAAATAATCATTATATAAAAATTTATATATATCAAAATTTCTTATTTAATAAATAAAATAAAAATATCCCTACATAATTCATAATTAGAAATATCATATCACTTTTTTAATAGTAAAATATATAAATATTTCTTAAAAATGAAAAAGTTGATGAGAACAAAATTGATCATATATCTAATTTTTATATTTCACACACAACTATAACATGAATTTTTATATTTCACACAAAGCTATAACAAAACTATAACAATAAGAAAATGCTCATTACATTTGAATAATATATAAATCATTTTATGAAAATATATATAATGAAGATAATAGCAGATAAAAAAATTTAGAATATATAATTATACAAATATATTATAGTCTCTTGGAAAGAGAAAAACTCCTTACATCAAAATCCATATATTGAAAGTTTACATAATTGGAAGTGTCACTTATTAAATGAAGGATGTATAAAAATTTGGATGAATATATAAATTATACAAATGGATTAAGACCTTCTAGAAAGAGGAAAAGCTCCTGACACCAGAATTCGCCATATATCCAACTTCCATACTTAGCACATCACTGCAAGTGCCATTTCTTAATTTCCTCTGTATCTCTTCTAGACATTAATTTCACCATTTCATTTCTCTTTTTTTCACTCATTTCACAGTCTTCAGCTATCATTGGACAACTATAAATCCATATTTTTTAAAGAGTTTTTAATTTTAGATAACCCAGTGGAAAAATATTTAATGTTGGACATTCCATTATAGTGAATATTTGAAGTGCGGGCATTGCTCCCTCCTCTGTATCTCCCTCTACTTTTTCTGGAAAATTTTGTGGCAGCTTTTCCATTTTTTTTAATTTGATAAGTGAAAAGATCTTCAAGGAAGGAAATGCCCCTTTTTTAGCAAATTCCTCTGGAAACTCCTTTAACTTATGGCATGCGATGATCTCTAGTCTCTGTAAATTATTAAGGTTATGCAAATTTGGAAGTTTCCACAACATACCACTGTTTAACAATATAAGATAACTTAGGTTTTGGAAGTCATCAAATTTTTTGTTGCGAATGCCAATGAACTTCTATCCAAGTCAGGGCATTTGCATCTAAGTCATGATAATTGGTAGAGTTTTCATCCCTGTGAGTGTCAAATGGAGGGTTGCCAATGGGATTATCTTCCCTGCTGATTTCTCATCAATATTCTCATCAAAAACTGCCCCGTTGTTCTGTACTTCTAACCATTTGACTTGAGTTAATCCCACAAGATCTGAAATAATAGCCACCTGTTTCCACTTGCCCCATGATTCAGTGCTTTTCCAGAGACTGTCACATTCATTCATATATAAGTACTACAAAGAAGTAAGCTACGAGATGCCCCGAGGCAGATACTGCAAGTCTTTGCAGTGGCTAAGCCCTAAATACCTTAAAAATCTCAACTTATGAAAGTCAGACGATAATTCAATGATGCTAGAAAAGCTAAGGTCAATGATCTCTAGGTTTACTAGAGTTGTAAGAGATGCTAACAATATTTTGATGGGTTTCCACAGTAACCTTAAGCATACTAGCTGTGTCAAAGACCTTAAACTTTTTGGTAATGACTGCACTTTTGTGTCACTCGGATCTAGTAACTTAAGAGAGGTCATGCTCTCAATTGCCTTTTATGGAATCTTTTCTAAACATCTATTTTCAAATACGAACAATGAGAAAATTTGTGGAGCTATGTATGACTGGTAAAGCTAACTTAATTCTTTGTTTCTCAAGAAAATTCGAGTGCAGCCAGAACACTCGCCTTCTTTTACACTTTTAATTTCCCATCCATAGGGCCATAAAAATTTTCTTCCACGTTAGCAATCTGGATTGCCAAATTGCGCAGTTCATCATGGATCCTGAAGAAAACCACTCGGCCATCATGGTCTCTCATCATAAGCTCAATCAGGTAGCGATCTGCTCAAACATTGAGATAAATCCATCCCATCTCAAGTGGATTGCAACTATCTTCTTGTGCCATCTTACCTAAAAGCAGTCCTTCTCCCGCCCACAGCAGAATCACATGTCGGGAAAAAAGCATTTCATCTTCCAAAGAGGATGCAGCTACAAGTAGAAAGCAACATTGCATTTTAACCCGTTGATTTCCAAGGACCTCAAAACTAAATTTGAGTCTGCAATCATAGATGCTTTCAACATTTGACAACCTCTGCAGTGCCCATCTCCATTGCTTTGCTTGAGTACTACTCGCCATTTCCCTTCCCACAACTTTTATTTCCAAGGGAAGTCTGCCACACATATTGCACACAAACTTGCCCTGCTCCTTTTCTGGTAGATTTCTATCATTATTGGGAAAATAATTCTGAGTAAACATCCAGCTTTCATGCTCGTTTAAGTCCCTAATTTGCATTTTTCTGCTTATATGTAATTCCCATATTTGACAGTGTCTCTAGATGCCTTGAACTGACAATAACTTTAACTTTTGAATTAGACTCAATTTCTTAAACAAATTATTAGCATCTCTATTTCACACATCATCTAAGGACAACACAAACCCCTCACTCCGTTACAGTGCATCATTCACCCCTTTTTTACCTCTTCTTGGTTGACATTTTTTATCAGATCTACATCATTTTGCGCAACTATCCATATTTCTACATGTTTCTCATTGATAGTTTTCACTATCCCTACATTATCTTGAATGGATATCTGTGTCCAGATTTTATCCTTGAGACTAGTAAAACATGGACTCTTGGAAACAGTCAGCCAGAGCAAGAAGCCATTACTTCTAAAATGAGAGCGCACCTCTTTACTATTGAAGAGTGATTTGAGGAGCAGAGTCTTTCCAGAACGAGGCTTGCCATGCACGCCAATGAACTTAGCCTTCTCATCTTTTATCACCCAGTCCTCCAGCTTTTCAAGGGCTTCTTTCTATCCGACTATGAAGTGTTCATCAATCAACTTTATCCTTGCAGTGGCCGATCTATCATGGTCGCCTTGGGATATGGTTGTGGCTTGGGATATGGTTGCATAACTTGTTGAATGTGCCAAGATGTTTCCAATTATATTCATCAGTGTAGATTTATCTTAATTATAAATTTAGCAAGAGTCAAAAGTCATCAAATCATTTAAGGTGTAAAAAAAATTTTAAGTGCAAAATTTCAATAAAAAGTTTGCATCCGATGACAACTTTAATCTTTCTAAAAACCTTATTGATCTGTAATTAAAACTTTAATCTTTCTGAAAACCCGATTGATCTATAATTAAGATACACACCACTTGTAACTTTTAATTGTTTAAGTTGCTTTTCTGGATGTATAAAATGGACATTTTTGTATTAATCATTTTTTATTTTTTTATTTATATGGGTATTTTCATTTTTATTTAGGGCGACCTTAATTTGTATTGAATATTCTTTTTGGAACATGTGTCAACTCTATATTGAACATGGATATACTTACACATTTCCATCATACTGAGCTGTAGAATAAGCCCTTGTCTCAATAAAGTTATATATATTCTATTTATTTTTTATTTTGATTGTGAAATTTATAAGGTATTCTACCTCTTTTGTATTTTAACTTGTAAATTTTTTTTGGTTTTTAAATAGTAAGAAAACTTATCATAATTCAGTTAGTGGGATTGTGCACAAGAATCATTTTTTGCCTAAGGATTTGATTGTTAAATTTGTAAAGGTATATTTACTTTGTATTTTGATTGTTAAATTTATAAGGCATTCTACTTCTTTTCTATTTTAACTTGTATTTTTTTAAATAGTAGGAAAACTTATCATAATTCAATTGTTAAACTAGCAGTGGCTACAATTATCACTAGTTACTATTGAGGAATGTTTGTTAACTCATCACTATTTTTTTAAGGAAAACCATATGATGCAAGGTTACCCCCGCTTACACTCACGGAATGTATGTAAAACACATCCACACATTTATCCCAGATATTTAACTCACAAAGTAGTCAAATATTCCATATCAAATGGTTAAGGCCCTCTTTCAGTCTCATGCGGAATGATTCATAGACTTACCAAAGTCTACACATTAACCCACCTTTCCCTTTTGAAAGGAAAATAATCACCCCACTTTAAACCTTCTATCGAGACTTTTAAACTCCTTAAGTCTGCATTTATAACCTTTTCCCTCTTACCTTTGGTTATATATGGTTAATACATAAAACTTACCCATCGACGTTATTTTCCTTATAAAACCATTTACAGAGGAAAACATACATAAACACACCTTTTTCCGCCTTGGTACGACCTCTGCACATTTCCCAAGGCTACCTTAATCGCAATTAGGCATCGCTTCCTTCGCGGGTCATGCATACATATATGCCTCACCACCTCTTCAACTCCGATCTGCGGCTGTCGGAATTGTTAGCATCACTTTTGCATTAAAAGACTTAGGAAACTCATATATCAGAATTACACGGGAACAAGAGAAATATAAAGGAAAACTCCACCGGAATTTCCGCTATATCTTTCGGTCTCTGTCTTCTTTTATCACCGGTCTCCAATCAACCTCATCGCTTATCGGTGATGTCGCAATATCACTATTGGATATCACTTGATCTTTGACTCTTCCACTTTAAACTCTGATCCGACATATATTTCGGACCCGATGGGCTCTAATCCATATTCGATAGAGTTTCGGGTCTAGCTATATATTGCATGTCACAATTGCTTCCTCCCTTTGGTGGATTGCGATGCGATCCCAATTTCCCCACTCTTGCGATTTAATCCTGGTCATTGGTCTTCTCAATCCGACGGCTACTGTGCATGATACTTCACTTATCCGTTCTTCTACTTAACTTAATTTTTACGCCATTTTCAGTGGTTATGATAGTTTCCGGGTTTCTTCAAAGATTCTTCTTCCTTCACTGTTTCTGCTGTGCCACTATGTTCTGAGCTTAACTCCGCATGCTCCTTTTTTCATTGTCCTCTTGGATCCTTCTAATGGATTCAATGCTCCATTACGATTTCTCTGAATCGTTCCTCTCCTCGATGTATTTCTTCAAACTCTGCTTTCTACTTCCACTACTCAACTTCCTTTGAGCTGAATTCCTCAGCGAATTCTTGCTTCGCAACTTCTCTCGAAAGCTTCACCCTACTTCTTCAACTGGATTCTAAGATCCTTTTACGATTCCTTTGCGTCATTCTACTCCCTTTGTGCATTCTTTAGAATTTTTTCTGCAACCCTGTTATAGAGACTACGAATTCATAGTAATTCATTCATGAAATAGACTTTCACACATAATGACACAGTCAAGAATAAACGGCTGTATATATATGTATAAACAAATGATTACATTCGAGACTTATTTGTCTCGAACAGGCCTGATCTTTGATATCTGTGGCCTTCTCCTCTACTTTGGCTGTGGGATTACATTTATCCCAGAAAGTTTCGTTGAACTAATCTTGCTTTGACTCCTAAATCTACTGAACTGAATCCTATATCCTCTATCCTCTACATCCACTTCTAATCTCCATTTAATTCCTAAGAGCTCTCCTTAGTTCCTTGAATCATGGAACTGCTTTGAAGAGTCCTATTTGACTTTAGACTCTTTTGTCATTATTTCCCACTCATGTTCTCATTTATTTGAGAGAATTTACAACTTCCTCTCATTATCTAATTAATTCCTTAAAGGCCTAAATATTACATTAATTTGAGACTTAGGAAACTAACTTCTCTTAAACATGACCCCCTATGTCTACTTAATTACAATGATTTTCTCTTGGGTTGAATGCTCCTGCATCAGAATCTCAAAGTAGAAAATATTCATGATCTCCTCATCATGTGTCTTCTGATCTTTGTCTTCTTGGATCCCATACTTTGTTTTGTAACTACCCAAATGTCTTGTTCCTTTGCTACTATTTCACTTCTGTTGTCTTTTACTCCATCTTGTTCTTCTTGTCAATCAAGTTCAAAATCTAATTGATCATGCTTCCTGCTATTACCATTTTCCTCCATTTAGATTGCTTCATCATCAGTTGCCACATTTCTTCAATCTCTTTTTCCAGTTCATCCTTGGACTGATCCATATTCTTCCACTTACTTCTTCCTCTTTCACTTTGCTTCAAATTACTATTGTCCACTAACTCTTTAAATTGTTGTTGGTTACTTCCACTTTGTAGTTGTTGGTTTACTTTTTCTTCAATTTTTTCTCTTGTTCTAACTTTTGCTTTGCTTACTATGCTTACTTTTGTTGTGATTCCTATGCTAACTTACTCCCTTTCATCCTTACCCTGTTTCATGATTATTTCTATCTGTACTGAATCATGAATTTTCAGCATTCTCTCCAACAATTTAGTATCTTTGTTCCATGGATTGAATTCTTCCATAGAATCTTCTTCTTTCATATATATTTGGCTGCTCATCTATGCCATATTTCCTCCAGCATCTGCAACGAAACCTGCATTCACAACAAACTTGTTAAAATAAAAAACATAAGGCTTCTGTGACTTATCTTCCTTTGACAACAATTTAGTTTGCTCCTCTGTTTCTTTCTCCTCTATCAACACATCAGTTTGTTGTGATGAATTCTCAACAGATCTCATGAGACTGTCAACTGGTTTCTCTTCTACATCATCTTCTCTAATGATGTCTTCCTGCTCTTGTCTAACATAGTGAACTCCTTCCTTTGTAGTGTCAATCTACTGAAGTTTAATATCCATCTCCTTTTTCTTATGATTGTCATTCATGACAATTCTCTTGTATTCCTTTTTCAACAGTCTATCTTCAACATCTATTCTCTGTTTTTCCAACTCTCTTCTTTGAAAATCTAATTTTCTATATAAATCAATAATTTCAATTGGAGTAGAATTTGAAAATTGCACATAATTTTCCATACCTTCCCTTGTTATTGAGAAATCATTAGATGTCCTTTTTCCTTTTGCTAAGTCTTTTGCATAGACTTCTTCCTTCTTAACATCTTTTAGTAGATGTCCTTCTTTTTCCTTGACTATCTGAACAACTTCCATGGTTATTTCCATTGTGCTTATCATCATGGTGAATTGATGATCCTTTGCTATGTTATCAGCTAACATAGTCTCTTCTTCAAGTTTGCCTTTAGTCTCTTGATGTTTATTTTCCCTAAGAGCTATCCTTATCTCACCATCTGCATTAAAATTCTCTTTCATTTACTTTTCATCAATAACATTAATCAAACTCATTTGATTACTTTTCTGAGACAGTATTCCTTCATTCTACATCAGAATAAGATCCTGATTCTTCATCTCTATGACAGCTTCTATCGCCTCATCCATAGACTTTTTCTTCTGTATGAAGTCAAATTCTTCTTCTTCTAAGAAGTTTTCTTTGTCCCCTTTTACTTTTAGATCTTCATCTACTCTAAAGATATCTTTAATAGGTTGCTTTTCTCCTGCAATACCTGTCATCATACACAAACTATCAATTTTAAAAACATAAGACCCTGTGGTCTCACTGGATGCTTCAGCCATCATATCTCCTTGTTGTTCCAAGTTCTCTTTATGACTCAGAAATTCTTGGATGGTCTCCTCCTCAATCTCTTCAAGCCCTTCACTTGGTTTCTTGATATCTTTCCCCAACTGCATATGAGACCTATCTATCTAATCTTCTTCAAGAATAGAATTTAGATTCTACTTCTCTTCTTCCTTGTTTATGACAATATCAGCAAATTGTCCTTCTTTACATGATTCACCTACAAACATACACAAATTGTCAGATTTAAAACCATGTAAGCCTTTGGCCTCACTTGAAGTTTCAGTCTTCAAGTCTTCATCTTCAGTTTCTACCAGAATTTCTCCTTGTTCTAGTTCACAAATGGACTCTTCCATTTCCATTTCCAACTTAGCTTTTTTGATTTTTTCCATCAGCCACCTCACTTGCCTCTGTTGTAGCCTTCTCTGCAACTTATGCCACTTTACTGGCTTCTTCCTCAAAACCCAACCTAGTCTCTGGCTTTCCTCAAGTATTCTCCTTAATGCATCAAGTTGTTATTTTAACTCGACAATATCTTTGTCAATCTCCTCTTGACTCATCCTCTTTCCATTTGCCTTGGCATCCTCTGTCCTCATCTTTCTTCTACTATGGCTTCTCTCTGAACCTCTTCTATGACTATCAATAGTCATCTTCTTCTCCTCTTTCTTTATGAGCTCCTCATTTATCTGCAACATCTAGTCCTCCTCGCTGCAATCTTACCTCACTAAGATCTCCTCACTCAGTCTTTTGGTAAGCATGGTCCTCTATCTAGAACCTCCTCTCGAGAAACACCTTTACTCCTTCTAGGCTTCTGCAATCTCTCACTCTCTCTTGAGAACACTTTAGTTGTCCACTCTGTCCAATCTCTTATTGGATTCTTCAGGTTCACTGCCACTTCTCCATCAGAGTGTTTTCCTTACTCTTTCTTCAAGAACACATCTGGTTCTCCTCTCACAGCTTCTTTTGCTATCACTTATATATTAGTGTAAAAACACACATTCTCAATTTAAAACAGAACATATTACCTCACTTTCAAGATCTCAGCATGATTTTGTTTCACCATTCCACCTATACTTAGAATGGATTTCCTCTGTCTCTTATATCTGCAAGTTTTGTTACACATCGCCTATTTCTGCCTTCCTTCTGTCAAATTAGAATCTAATCCTTCCTTCCTTGTATAAACACCTTAACATATAACTCTGCTTTTAACTCTTTCACATAGAATTTCTCTGTTCTGTTTAACCCCAACGGTTTTAATTACAAACTTGGCTCCAATACCAAATGATGCAGGGTTACCCCCCACTTACACCCATAGTATGCATGTAAAATGCATCCACACATCTATCCCAGGTATTTAACTCTTAAAGGAGTCAAATCTTCCATCTCAAATGGTTAAGGCCCACTTTTAGTCTCATGCGGAATGATTCATAGACTTACCAAAGTCTACACCTTAACCCGCCTTTTCCTTTTGAAAGGAAATTAATCACCCCACTTTAAGCCTTCTATCGGTACTTTTAAACTCAAGTCCGCATATATAACCTTTTCCCTCTTACCTTTGGTTATATATGGTTAATATATAAAACTTACCCAAAGACGTTATTTTCCTTATAAAACCATTTACAAAGGAAAATATACGCAAATACACCTTCTTCCAGCTCGGTACGGCCTCTGCGCATTTCCCAAGGCTACCTTAATTTCAATCATGCATCACTCCCTCGCGATCATACATACATATATGCCTCACTACATCTCTGACTCTGATTTGCGGCTATCAGAATTGTTAACATTACTTTTTCATTAAAAGAATCAGGAAACTCATATATCGGAATTACATGAGAAAAAGAGAAATATAAAGGAAAATTCCGTTGGAGCACATAGGTCAGAACTCAAAAACATTACACCCACGACTATAATTATCATCGAGTCCACCTCCTTCGAGCCTTTCCACTATAACTTCTACTCATTGTCTTCTCTGATAGCTGATCTACCCGATCTTTGATCGGCCTCATCGCTTATCGATGATGTCACAATATCGCTAGCATCCATTGCTTGATCTTTGACTCTTCCACTTTAAACTCTGATCCAACATATATTTCGGACCCGATGGGTTTTAGGCCATATTCGATAGAGTCGGATCTGGTTATACATCGCATGTCACAATCGCTTCCTTCCTTTGAAGGATTGCAACGCGATCCCGATTTTCCCACTCTTGCAATTTAATCCTAGCCGTTGGTCTTCTCAATCCGATGACTACTGTGCATGGATACTTCATTTATCTGTTCTTCTAGTTAACTTAATTTTTATGCCATTTTCAGTGGTTGTGATAGTTTCCGGGTTTCTTCAAAGGTTCTTCATCCTTCACTGTTTCTGTTGTGCCACTCTGATCTAGGCTTAACTCCGCATGCTCCTTTGATCACTGTCCTCTTGGATCCTTCGAATGGATTCAATGCTCCATTAAGATTTCTTCGAATCGTTCCTCTCCTCGGCGTATTTCTTCAAACTCTGCTTTCTGCTTCCACTGTTCAACCTCCTCTGAGCTGAATTCCTCAGCGAATTCTTATTTCGAAACTTCTCTCCAAAGCTTCACTCTACTTCTTCAATTGGATTCTAAGATCCTTTTACGATTCCTCTGCGTCATTCTACTCTCTTTGCGCATTCTTCAAAATTCTATCTGCTACCTTGTTACAGAGCCTACAAATTCACAGTAATTCATTAATTTAATACTCTTTCACACACAATGACACAGTCATGAATAAACCTCTGTATATATATGTATAAAAAAAATTATTACATTCGAGACTTCTCTGTCTCGCACAACCCTGATCTTCGATATATGTGGCCTTCTCCTGTACTTTGCCCGTAGGCTTACATTTATCCCAGAAAGGTACGTTGAAATAGTCCTGCTTTGACTCCTAAATCTACTAAACTGACTCCTAAATCCTCTATCCTCTACGTCCACTTCTAATCTCCATTTAATTCCTAAGTGCTCTCCTTAGTTTCTCAAATCATGGAACTGCTTTAAAGAGTCCTATTTGACTTTAGAATCTTTTTTCATTATTACCCACTCATGTTCTCATTTATTCGAAAGCATTTACAACTTCCTCTCATTATCTAATTAATTCCTTAAAGGCCTAAATATTACATTAATTTGAGACTTAGCAAACTAACATCTCTAAAGCATGACCCCCTATGTATACTTAACTACAATGATTTTCTCTTGGGTTGAATGCTCCTGCATCACCATACCACCTAGAATTATAACTTGATGGTTCGTAAATAGTAAGTTTTAACTCCTACAAGATACATCTGGGTATTGGACTGTTAACTTGTTTCCTTAGAAAACTCTTAGTCAAACAAAAATAATTTTAAACTTACTCCAAAGCCGATTTATAATATTTTAGAAAAAAAAACATATATTTTTAATCATTAAACCACATATTATATAAAAAAAACATAATAACAATTATTAAAATAAACTTAATAAAAATAAATTATATTAATAGTTTATAGTTTAATTTTAAGTATTCTACTACAAATAAATAATGAAAACATTTAAATAGAGATAAAATAAATAAAATTTACTAATAAAAAAACCAAATATACATATATATTAATTTTAAAATGTAAAATATAAAATAATAATAATTTCAATATTATCAACCCATGCTCCCACCACCATATCTTAAATAATATATAAGTAAATAATATAAATATAAATATAAAAATCATTCAAAAGTTATATCAAACCCATATTCCTACTTTCCTATTTTAAAGCCCTTTTTTATAAATTTGTTACTTTGTTAATGATATATATCGCAGGTGGTTGAGAGGGTTTAATGATAACTTCGAGAGTGGTAGTGGTTCCAGTTGCATAACATGACTATGTTGAAAAATCTTAAAGTAAAATTATATGTACAGCTTCCATAAACCAAATTTCTTTGATATTGAAAAGAAAAAAATAAATAAATAAGAATAGGTTTAAAAAACACACACAACCCAAAAAACAATTTTCACCGTGATCATGAAAAATTATTCCATCTCAAGCTTTTAGTACATAATTATGCAGTTGTCTATAATGTGACTTTTTGGAAGCCTTTCTGGTGGGTTTTTCGGGTCAAAATCCGGCAACAATTTATTGGAATCACAAGTTTGATAGCTAGTTTCTGCACAATCAAAGCGTCCCAGGGGTTTTTCAGGG
>APFE030579032.1:3340-51091 GCA_000404065.3 Pinus taeda
CGGGCCTCCTACGGTTGATGACTCGATCACTTCGAATCCTCCATAGCTCATCCAACTCTTTCTCATCCTCAAGCTATTTGTTTCGCTGCTCAAAATATTTGATTATCCATTTTTCCATCAATAATTGTGTTTGTAGCGAATGAATCTCGGTGCTTTGCTCTCGGATGATATCCTTGAGCTCTGTGCTAGGAGAACCGGCGTCAAGATCAATAACCGGATCACCTAACACTCTCTCCTCAATCATGGGCTGCTTGCCCCTCTCTGCTACCTGTGCTGCTGTCAGAAACGAGGCCCCTTCCACCTGATGTGGAGATAACACTCACTGATCTAATGATGATGACGAGACCCTTCCACCTGCTGTGGAGAAAATACTCGTCGAGCTGCTGCCAACAAGGTTCTATGACCTCTCTGATATGTACACTGTAGTGGGGAAACAACATGTGCCGGCACAATAATCTCTGCCTGGCGTGATGGACCTCCCTCCTCATGAATGGCCTCTGGCTCTAGCTGTGACTGTGATGGCGCTGTAAAGTCCTCATGAGAAATGAAGTCTGCCCATGAAATGCCCTGCTGACTCAACTGATAAGAAACAACAAGCTGAATGAGACCATGATGGCACAAATTCCTATGCTGTTGGGCTGGGGACTACCTCTGAAACACGGATGACATCCTCTAAATGTCCTGGAAGAAGAAAATCGGGATGTTCATCATCCTCACTCGGGTAAAGTGCATCAACATGCGAATGTGACAAGAAAAGACCTGTGAAAATCTTCCCTCGCATGTAAAGTACTGCATGATAAGCCGCATGATCAAAGCATACTCCGCCCGGAGGAATCTGAAAGGAAATACCCCTGACAAGTGACTCACAAATGAGGGCCTGACATATGGCTCAAAATAAACAAAATCCAGCAATTTTCGCTTGGGCCACACCTCTCCCGCATTCGGTATCCCGGTAGCCTCTGAAATCATCTCCGAAGATAGTACAAAATTCACCCCTGCAAGAGTGACCTACCCATCATGAAGGTGCAAAACAAATAAGCGTGCTAACTCCCTGTGATGCTGAATCTGAGCAAGCCTCTCAAAGAACTAAAAACATGACATGTAACGAAAACCATTCATTGCTAAAGGACAGGACTGCAATTCTGCCAAAGAGGTATGTTCCTGTCTCCTATGATGACCAGGTTTGCCCCCCTTACGAGGCCTCTGCTGTACCTCCACCTCTGTAGATGATGAATGGTCATCACCTTGCTCATAAGTCTCGGTGTCTGACATGGTTTTGGAGCAAGATGGGCAAGCTGAAAAATAAATAGAACTGCTGCCTCTGCCTACAAAATGCTGAGAAGTATGCTGTTTTCAAGGGGAAAAATCATAAGGGAAATGTTAGGGGAGGGAATTTTAATAAGGAATGGGAAAATATAAAAACAGGGATTTTTAGGGATAATTCAAAAACTGTTAACATATCATCTCATCTTTCAGGAAATCATTTGCAACGAAATACCTTTATTAGGATTTTATCATAAGGGAAACCATGTATGATAGTGACCAAGGGAAAGGACATAAATTTCAACAGGGGTATGGGACAACATTGTTCATTTGATTTTTTTATCCTTTAATGTACATCATGAAGCAAACTCTGTTATTTGAAAGGGATTCATGTACATTTGGTCGTAGGGGAAGGAGGGCTTTATTTACATTTTTGTCAAAAGGAGATTGACAATTTCAAAAGGAAAAGAGAAAAAGGGAAAACAAGATTTGGTTTTGGGAGACACAACAACATTATTTTGTAGACCATAACTACAACAATATGTCCATTTTCTAAATATATACAGCTGCATTTTTTAATTTTTCTTTTTTATGAATATCATAACAGTAGCCTGCCTCATTTTTTATACACAACAATATCTCTTTTGTTCATATTTGGTCATTTTGGCATATTATTGCTATTTTTCTTTTCACATAATATTTTTATATTTTTGTTATCCTTTTGTTTTCCTTGCTGTTGGTTCATTTAGTTTGTTTGCTGTGGGGAGGGTATTAGGGTTTGGGTGGAATATGAAGGGCATTAGGGTTTTGTAAAGGGATTTGGGGAGGGATAGGGTTTTTTAGGAATATGGGATGGGAAATTTAGCATTTCTTGCAAATGAAATAAGAGATAAACATGTATTAACATTTGTGAATTTAATTTAAAGGAAACAAGGAGGGGATAAGAGGGACTTAAAACCTTGAGAAAACACACAAACCCTAGCATAATGCCTACATTAACAACAGCCAAATTCACCCATTCTCTTGCAAATCTTAAAGGGTAAAACCATTAGACACATCATCATTCAATCATCGCTTGGCATAATTGATGAATTTAGAGCCTACCTCGATCGTTTTGGCACTTGGGAGGGCGATTTGATTGATTTGGAGGGTTTCTGGCAAACTCAGGCCGAGTGGTCGCGCCCCAGGCTCGAGTGGTCGCGCCCCTTCTGAAAACGCATTGTAGGAGTGGCGCTGAGTGGTCACGCCCTGCCCAACTGGTCGCGCCCCAGGTTCGAGTGGTCGCGTCCCTTGGAAATGACCCAATTGATGCAGATCGCCTTCTTTGAGCTCTCTCTTGTGTTTTGTAAGCTTGCAAATGCATAATGGGGCTATAAAGAGGGGAATTTAGTCTTTATAGGCCCACATTAGAAAAAATTAAGTCATCAAACCCACTTTCTAATGTTGTATGTTTTGACATTCATTTTAACACTGTTTTTTAAGTTTCACTTTGCCTCAAATTGATCTTTTGAGTGCTTTAACTTGGTTCTTTTTGCAGGTTGGCTATCTGATGGACTCTGGCAAGGAAACCGGGGTTATTGCCGGCATTCTGAAGAATTTTGAAAATTTTCCTTATTTTTTCAGATTTCACATGACCTTGGGTTTAAAAACAGAGTTTTTAAATCCAAGGTATAAATGAGCTGTAGCTGATGAAAAATATCAATGGAACATATTTACATACCTCCTTCTGGCTTGTTGGGGACTATTAGACCTTTGACTCATGACCTTGCAGTGATTTTGACCGAAACCCTAGACCTAGACTTGGGATTTCAAGACAAAAATAAAACAAGTGTAATACAAGCTCATTCACATGATATGACCTGATCCAGCAAAGCCAAGAAGGGAACAAAGACCATCTCCTCCATCAGTGTTATGGCATGCCTAACGGGATGCAAAACTGATGCTGATGAGAAACCTACCTATGCATATGTAAAGAGCTGTTGATCACCGATGGAGTGCTCAAGACCGACACTAACAACATGCATATGGTTCCGACACAACCTTAAACCCCGCGGTTAGGGACTGATTTAGGGTTTTATATCTTAAGTTAGGGTTTTTTCATTTCAATACATGAATTTTGTTGACAAGTACCCATGTACACCTCTTTGTCACAAAGCGATATTGTCAACGTCACATGGTGAAAAGCCCATGTTGACGACCAGACCCTAACAAAATTGATGACAATCACATGTCGACACTGAGGTATCAAACCATATCACCATGAAAACCATATACATTACTAGATAACCTGAACCATAAACATCATTGTCGAAGTTGACGATACTGGACACTGAATGTTGAAGATGAAACTGAACTAGTGTAACTGATCTGGTGAGATCCTCTACGATCAAAGATAAACAAGTTGGTCCAGCTCCTTTGTTCAATGAAACAAGCTATGAATTTTGGAAAGGTAGAATGGAAGCCTATTTGGGAGCTCTTAGATATGACGCATGGTGTTCAATTATTTATTGAAATATATCTACCAATGAGTCAAGGAGGTACAATACAAAAGCAATGAATGTCATTTGAAGTGCTTTACGAGACTCTCTAAGATCCAATGTAGGTCAATGCACATAAACTAAATAACTTTGGGAGAAGATTCAAAATATTTACATAAAAAAGCATGCAAGTAAAGATGAAGATGATGATGATACTAAGAGAAAAGATCCTAGTGACAATTCAGAAAAATTAGAAGTGGACATGGAGATAGAATTGACCAAGGAAGAAAAATCAAACACTCGAAGCTACAGTTATTCAAAATTGAAAGGAAATTGATGAAACTCTAGCAGAAATAAACATGATTAGAAAGGAAAATGAATGGCAGAAGGAATAAATGAGGGATTTTGACAAAGCAACAAAAGAAGTTTCCCTCCTAAGAATTCAAATTGAGGAAGTAGAAAGGATAGACAAAATATTGACAAGCAAGTTGAAGGAAACTATTTTGAAGTATGAAGTGTAAGTTACTCAAACGAAACATGAGCGTATTTTGAAAATGAAAGATGTTGAAAAGAGGAATTGTTTCATTAATAAAAAGGATCAATAAATTGCTTGCTTAAATATCACGAAAAAAGAAGCAGGTGAAGCTCCATGCGATGAAGGCACAAGTTCCATGCCCACATAAAGTAATCTTAAAGAAAAGATTAAAAGGAAAGTCCTTTATAGGTCAAATTGAAGTGAAGGATAGAAGAAGATTGAAAGTGTTGTTGCTCCAAGAAGTAATCCACCTCCAAGAAAGAATGTATTCAGAAGATGATCAAGGCAAGAAATTTCAACTAGGTACACTCATAGATTTTATGGGTATTGGTTTCATATACTAAATTTGGACATAAGGCGAGGTATTGCTAAGCTTATGATATGGGTGGATCAAGGTTATTATCAAAACCTCAAAAACAAGTTTGTAGGAACATATGAATTATATCCAAATTGCATCATGAATAGAGAATATACACTAGTTGTTTTCTCATCTAGGTACCACTTTAAATGCTTCAATTTCCATAAGTATGGACATATAGCTTGTGATTGCAGATACATGATGGGATCTTCCATGAAGGACAACTCTAATATTAGGCACAAAAAAATTTGGAGAGGAAAACGAAAGCAAGAAGATTAAATGAATGGAGAAATCTTACAAGTCATGCTCTCATGATTCGTAAAGTCTGAAGACCACGATGAATCTATAGGAACAAAGGAACATTTCAAGGCTCAAAGTGATCTTGCAATTAAGCAAGTTCGTATATCATTTTAAAAAATCTTACTTAGATACTCCCAGTCCTGTGAATGTTGAATAGGCAGCGTCTCTATAACTACAATTCCAAATTTGATGATCTATCAGGAAGTTTGTTTTGGAAAGGAAATATCACATTGATTGGATGATGGTTTATGGAGTATATCGTGTCACATTGATTGATTGCTTCAAGGTGGAATGAAAATGACAAGTTGTGTGAGGCAAAGAAAGACATAGGGAGATAAACTATCAGAGAGAAATGAAAATTGCAGGAAGACCAAGGGAGATACTTCATGAGGGTAAGTTACCCTTTGTGATTGATGTGAAAGGGGAGAGAAATTAGGGTAGGAATATTAGAAGCATGGAGACAGAGGGAGAAGTAATCACAAGGAGAGTATGTGTGTTGCCATCAATGACAAAGGGGGAGATTACTTAATCGTGTTATCATTGATTCCAACATCAGTATTTGAATGCTCTTAATACACACCAATGGATTGCTTTGATTGGAAGTTCTAATGGAAAAGAATCCCTTGAAGGAGGAGGAGGAACCCCACTAGTTCAAAAGCCCCATGCATTGTGATAATGATGTCCCACATTTTATGAGGTGTTTCAATGATAGGATCAATGAAATTGCAAGTAAGACCACCATCATTGTATTCCTAGTCTTTCCAATTCCAATGATAGGTGACATGCCACATAACTCCTCATGGTTGAGGAGATATGTTCTATCAAAGATGATGCCCCAAATGTGTGGTGAGGAAGCCCAAATCAATGATAACATACAATCTTTTACTTGGGTAAAAATGACCCTTTATATTTAAGAAATTTTGATTAACTTGAGTGGGTCTTGGGTTGATTAATCAACCCTCAAATTGAGGAATTTTCTTTGTCAAATCGACTTCCAAAGGAGGATTTAGTCATCCCATACAAATATTTTTAATTGTGGAAATTATTCTAACTTGGAAATAAGGTTGGATCAATGGAAAAAATTATTTTAATTAGGCATTAATTAAGGTCATCTCAATGAATTCTATTGCTAGTCGACCCCACTTCTAGACCCTTCCTTCCTCTCTATATGAGGGCATTTAGCTCCCTTCAGGATGTATCAATCAGTCATGAATTATCTAATGTATTTACACTAAAATTTGTTTTGAGGCCTAGGAAATCACGGAGATATGTTGGAGCTCAATTTTCTATGGGTTAAGAGATTCATAGTTTTATCTTTCCTACGACAGTTTTTCACTGGACAAAGATCATTGGTCTGAAGCAATGTTTTTCTCTCTATCAATTGTATTATTGGCTACCTCAGTATCTGATCTTCAACCCCCCTCAGTTTTGTTGAAGGCTTATCAAGGTCATAATTACAGTTGAATTTTGGAGTTCTTGCATGATATTTTTTCATCCCTCCCCATGGCATAACATTGGTGTATGACATTAGTCCTCTTGAAGATGAAACTAAGCCTTGTTTGAAGTTCAAGGAAATTTCAAAGGCTGATTCAAATTTAAAATCTAAATAGAAATTGAATTTAAAATAAACAAAGGAAGTATGATAAGAAGAAGTCCAAAGTAGAATCTTAATTGAAGGGATTAAGGAAGACATAATCATGATAGAGGTTAAGGGTTGAAAAGAGGCATCTCCAAGGAAGGAAAACCTGAAAAAGTCTGAAGCTAGCAATGGTAGAAAGAAGCACACCTCTCATCAACAAACTTAATTGAGGTATGAGACAAGATTTTGTCAATTCTTAAATTTGTGTTTGAGTTGAATGTTGAAGCAAGATTTGGTTAAAATATTTGTAAGAGGACCTTTGACAATGTTCATGAAGCAATTTTGAAGTTGATTTACATTACATCATTGCATACCTGACATACGTCAACAAAGACAACAATAATGGTTATTTTTATATCATTGTAAGTGGGTCATTGTCCCTAGTATGACAACCTATATTTACTTTTATATATGTTATCTTCATGGTGGTTAGGTGGTGCATGAAGGAGAATGAAGACTCCTTCAGGTTGGAGTCTGAAAACATCTTCAATCTTCAGGGTGGTAGGGTGGTGCAAGGTGGACATTGATGTCTATCTCAGGTTGGAACGTCAAAAATACTTTAGGGCGACATGGTGGTGCTAAGGCAACTTGGAGCTTATAGCGGGTTGGAGCTTCCTTTTAGTTGGTGCTGGTAAATTGGGGTGTTGGATCATCCTTTCAATTGGAGATGATAAAACTAGGAGAAGTACAACACAAGAATAATTGAGATGATGTTGGCAGTCACTTCTCCTATGGAGATAATTCAATATTTGAATGCAAGTGACAAGACCTTAATTATCTCAATGGAGAGCTAGAGTGGAAGCTCAATCAAAGAATTAGAGCAAAGCCAGATAGACAATTGAATGCATTAAGTGAAAACTCAAGACAAATGGAAAATTTTCAAGGATCACATATAATTGTAGGTCTTACTATTCCAAGATTTTTGGTATCCATGGATCATGAAAACAACAAACTTAATTTATTAGTTCTATAACTCAACCTCATAGGTATTATAAATAGGATATAAAGCTAGATTTTTGCAAGTTGATTCAAATAAAATCAAACATTGTAGATATGATTGTATGATGTATGAAAGGTAGAGATATGGTTTCGAGAAAATTGATTCAATCAGTGGTCAATGTCAAGAAATTGGAAACTTTGTTCAATAAATTGGATACTTGATTGAAGCATGAAAGAATAATTAATAGATCTAGAACAACCAAGATTTATGTAACACATAGCATAAGCAATGTTAAAGTTTGTTGGACTCCAAAGGTACTCAGATAAATAATTTGAAACCTAAATCGAAGATCCCTTAAATTGAGCATTTTGAACCAATTGAGATAATAACTCTTTGTGAGGAAAATGTTGCTTTAACATTGGAGAATGGTAGTTTGAGATGTCAAAACTCTCAATTGTCAAATGAATCAATGAATTGATGCAAGAACGAAGCTTACTAAAGAAAATATGCTTGAGTTACAAAATTTGAGTAGGAGCTTGTTGAAAAAGCTTCTTAGAACATGCCACTATCATAAATATTTTAAATAACTAAATTCCTAAATGATAACGAGAGAATTATGAACATATCCAAAAATGAAGACAATGTTGATGTCATAATTGAGAAGTAGCATCATACAATACTTCGGTCTATCAATTATCTAATAAGATTCAAAATATAAAGCTTTAAAATAAAGAGAAATTGGCTTACTTGAATGATGTGTTAATTTTTATTATTATTATTATTATTTAGAAATTGTAGTCATAGGTTATCCAAGAAGATACAAATAGTGAATCATTATTAAAGGCCTAGGAAAACCTTCAAGTATTTTTATAAGTCACTCTTGATCATTCTCCATACAACATTTAATTGATTTGAATCAAAGGATTTGAGACAAGATAATCAATCAAATGAACATGTTTAAGCCATTCTTTGAGATTAACAGTTGAAGAAGAAAGACAAATTGTTTAGTTTAAAAAAAATTGTCATAAGAATCATTGGAGGCTATATGAATGAAAGATTGAACTACTTTGATTATTGACATAGAAAAGGTAAATGATAAAAATGAATTGATTCTTACAATTTAGGATAAGATAACAAAGCTGAAGAAGGTGGAAAGGGAATTCAACAGCCAATTTTATCCAATTTCAAATTTAGTTTACCTTATCCATGGACAACCGAAATTTGGAGTGGTAAAATGCTTTTCATGGGGTTTGGGACACATGACCAATATCCAGGAAGAAATTCATGGTCTATTTCATGGTTTAGTTCTCTTCAAAACCATATGAGTGACCAATATTAACATGTTGGGGGATTTTCTCATTACTATTCAACATTTACATAAAGGAACTTGGTTAAGAGACAAACATTTGGAGAATCTTCTAAATAGAATAATACGACATATGGATGAATTTTCTCATTTTTTTCCACATCCTGTTAGAGCCTACATTTGCCTCAGGCTAGAAAGGCAAGGGTCTAGGTCCACATCAAACTATGCTCAACGTCGTAGCTAGCCCTACGAGGACAGGAGAGGGCTCTCTCCCAGTCAATCTCGGCAAAAGACAATGGATGAGGCTCGAGATGACTAAAATAAAAGCTAATTTTAGGCTAGGTATAAACTAGAAGGGTTTGATTTCAGTTTTTGGGGGTTTTGTGCTGGAAACAGGGAAAGGCCAATTGGGCTCGGGGATGAGGCACAGTGTTTGCAGAGTTCTGATTGGGGAAAGGAAGAGAATCATTTAGATGCTCTAAAGTGAGTGAATGAATGGATTATTCTGGTGAGGAGCTAAGGAGAGCAAGAGAGTCTCAGGAATTCTCCTTAAACAGATGAAAACATGGAAATTTAAACAAATTCGAAGGGAGAGCATAACAATTAATGGATTCTACCTTAATCACTCATTTGTTGAAATTCAGAAGAAGAGAAAGGAAAATGATACACATAACACTAATGAACTTATAATTACTTAGAGAAGAACACCATCAAAACATAAAGCCACATGGATCCCAAAGAGTGCTGCAAAACCTTGGTCTTTCCTTAGCCAAAAATGCAGGGATAGAATGTACAATGATATGCCAAAGAAATACCAAGTGTCCAACCCTGAAAATGACTGAGAGATTACATGATATAGACTATATGAACCCATTCCCATGCCTATAGGGGTCGAGCTCATCATTATAGGAGCTGTTTCAACCAATTCTAAACAAGGAACTAAAATCTAGGTGGTCAAAACAACTTGCCTCTATATGTTAGGAAACTCATTCATTCACTTAATTTTATCTTTTTAGTGAATGAATCATCTAGAAGAAGAAAATAAGTGCCAAAATTATATAATGTTTACTCAATTACACTAATATGGGTCAAAAATTACATCTGGAAGCAAAACTAGTCAAACTGGCTGAATTTCTGAGCTGGAAGGTGAAAAAGTGAGCTAAAATCCTCTATGCGCCGCGCCAAATCCTCTATGCATCGCGCCACTTTGAGGTTGAGTTTGAGGCACTTCCTGAAGTCTAAATTGATCCCAAGATAACTTGTTGGAAAGCCTTTCCTGTCTGCTTTCCAACCCAACTGGAATTTTTTAATTTGGTTTCCATTTGCTACTCCAAAAGTCCATTCTCCCAAGACTGCTTCCTGTGTTTCAAAATAGGGGTAGTGAGGTCATTTTTTGAGTGTTTTTGACCTCCTGAGGCCTCCAAACTCGCCAAAATTTCTTGGAAAATTTACAAATACAAACTTTTTGTCATTTGGAGCTCCCTAGCAAAAGCGCGCACCACGTGGCACGACGCGTAGGGAGAAAAACCCTGTTTTTGTGCAAAAAATTTCAAAATTTCAAAATGTGTTCCAAATTTCTTGAAATTTGGGCTGTACCTTCTCCATCACATGTTATGCTGGGCCAAAGAGGCCCGGGCCAATATTCAAAGTCGATCTTGCTCTTTTTGCTTCTTTTGTCTTTTTGTCGACTTCCTCAATTTCGCCTTTAGGCTCCTGATTCTCGCTTTGGAGATCATGTTTCGGTCCATGTAATGGTAAGTCATGCACCTCGGCATTGCTTTTTCCCTATTAGTCTTCTCCAATAGCTTCTCCATAGGTATACCTTGTGCTGCCATGATGTGTTGCCAGTTTTCCTTGATCAGTGGCAACTCTATCTCAGCTTTCTGATCCTTAAGTTGCTTGTTCCGTTGCTCAAGGTATCTGATAATCCACTTGGCCCTCTGTAAATTGTGAGACAGATACTGAATCTGTGCCTACTGTTCTTGCATGGTTTCTTCGACATTTTGGCCCACAGGAGCATCATTATCGTCGATGAGAATGAATTCGGTCTCATGCTCACCTAAAGGCCCCTCATCTTGCATTGGCCCTTCGCCTCTGTCTTGTACCTGCGGTGTCAATGTCAGAAGCGAGCCCCCTTCCACATCAAGTGGAGATAACACTCACTTGGCTACCGGAAATAACTGTCGAGTGTCCTTTTGATATGTAATGAAAATAGACAGAGTAGCAGTGTATGGGTCATGGCCTTCATGCTGAGGAGAAGGTCCACCTGTCTCAAATCTAGTCTCTGAAGGTCCCTGTGAATCTCGGAAGAAATCTCGAGAGATAAAATCATCCCAGGTGATGTCCTGTAAATCAAGCTAATGCACCACCAAAATCTTGATGGGAGTAAAATGACAAATGTTATTGAACTGCTGCTCAGGGGTTTTGTGTTGCACAAGGGCGGTCATCCTCTCTATGTTTCGGCATATGAAATATGGGATGTTCATCATGCGTAACTGAGTGAAATGCATGAGAAACCTGATGTGATAAGCATATAAACGAGAGAAAGGGCCTTCACAACTGAAATACTTCATAATTAACTTCATTAGAGGGCCATATTCATATTTAAGATATCGGAAGGGAAACACCCTCTTAAGCTGCCTCAAGAAACTAGGTTTAATATATGGCTCATAATGCTATCGGTCAACTTTTTGTCACTTGTTCCATGGCTCTCCAACATTAGTTATGCCGGTAAATAATGAGATAGACTCTGGTGTAAGTGTAAAAGTAACACCGACCAATGTAACTTGAGCACCATGGAAATGTAGAATGAATAAGTGAGCCAACTCGTGGTAAAATTGAACATTCGCAACCTTCTCACAAAACTCATAGCATCACTGAAACTGAAAACAAGAGATTGCAAGAGGGCAAGCCTGGAATTCTGTGAGGGTGGTCGGTTCTTCTCGAACATGTTTGCCACTTTTATGAGGCCTCTGGGGTGCATGTTCTTTTGTGGGTGAGTCACTTTGAGTTTCCAACTCATAGTCGGATGAATGACGAGATAACATAATTGATGCTATGAAAACTCCTTGGAGAAATAAATGTTGGTCGCAAGACTGTGTTGGTCTGCTATTGTAATATGGTTGAAATCTGTTGCCAAGGGAGCAATGTAACAAGGGACTGTTAGGGAGGGAAAATATGAAGGGATTAGGACTATTAGGATAGATTTTGTTTAGGGCAATGTAGGAGGGTTTGGGAACTTTGCATTGGGTAGGGTATGGGGTTTTACATTGGGTAATGGGTGAAAGAGAATTGGGGATAAGGGTTTAGTATTTTTAGGGGATAGGGAACAATGACATTCAAAGGGATATGGTATAAGGGAAAAGGGAATGAAGGAAAAAGGGACAAATGGGATGGAGGGGGAACTTTGATAACAAAATGATGAATTTGCAACCCTTAACAGCAACTGACATAAGGATTTTTAGAAATAGGGTTTGGAAATTTTGTTTCAAACATTTGGAACCATAAATCACCATCACATAACACACAAAAATGGATGAACAACCGAGATTTCGGCCCTACCTGGAAAGTCCGAGCAATTCAATGGTGATTTGGAGGAATTTTGGGCGTTTTTTGGGTGTTAGACTGTATGTGCTGCACTGCCTTTTCTATGTGCCGCGGACTATCGGTGCACCATGCCCGTTCAAAATTGCACTAGAGGATCACACCGAATGTTCCGCACTAGCCTTGTGCACCACACCACCTATTGTATGCGCCGCGCCTATCAAGATACTTCCAACTTTACACAAAACGTGCGATGGCTCACCCAATTACCTTGAACTATTTCATCTTCACTCTTGGCATTTAAAATGACCTTGATCCTTATGAGAAAATCTTTATAAAGACATGAAGACATGGTTTTGATTTTTGTTTCTTCAAAACCCACTTTTGCAATGTTATGTTTTGGCACTTTTTCCACAATTTAATGCAACTCTATATTTCACATTTCCTTTTTGAATTTTTGACTAAAATGATGAAATTTTTGATAATTTTTTGCAAGGGTAGCTGACATGGAATTTGGAAAAGGAGACCAGGGCTGCGCCGGAAGAATTCAATAGCTGAAGACCATTTGACAATATTACAAAAAAACAAAATGTTGACTTTTCTTCAAAACAAAGTTTTGAAGGACAATTTTAATCCATCAATGTGACAATGAAATATGTGAAGCAAAACATGTGTGGAATCTCCCTCTAGCCTGCTGACATCATGGACATGTTGACGACTCAATTTGTGAAACCCTAGACCTATGATTAACATGACTCTTTGCTTATTAAAATATGACACATTGACTGTCATGGACTCTGTTTTGATGAAAAGACCTAAGCCAACACATACAATATATGAGGGGAATGAGGAATAAGGCCATTTCGTCAAGTTATGGCATGCCCCTAAATGGAATGAAGGTGAATGAGAAAAATGGGACACCTAAAATGAAATGCAAGAAAGAGTTTTGATCTCTGACAAAGGGCTGAACAGATCGACTCTAACACAGCTTAAGAAGCCAAATATAGAAGCTAACTAGAATGCCAACCACATGTGCCCTGGGTAATTAGAAACCAATGAAGAATTGGGCTGGTGGAACATGACATAACCCCAAAGTCTATATGAAATGAAGTAAGGCTCCATGGGCTATGTCCAAAAACTAATTTTCATTACCAAGGGGTATACCAAAATTAGATCGTAATGTTTACAAGGAACATTAAGAAAAATAAGGATGGTTCCCCAACTACTATTGTGGCATCTCAATGTAGTTGAAGCATGCAAATGAGGAAACCCCAAATCTATTGGAATGAAAGGGTACATTCCAATGGCCATAATACAGTTGTAGAGAAGGATGCCAACTTCAAGCGATGATTACATATTGTAAACGTGATTTGATGAAGATAGATGCAATCATTACTCTCCCTGTATGTGGGATAGAGAGGAGGGTCATAAATCTATCAAGCAATAAGCTCACAGGAAGAGAGGACTTTCCAATTTGATTTTTTATTTGGTGATAAAATGTCAAAGGTTGTGGAAAATTATGTTGAATCCATGTCAATTCCATGTAGGTGACTCACTGGTTGTAATTGAGGGTCCCCCTTTCATAGTTAATTAGATCGATTTGAATTATGACGATGCCCCTGCCTGTTGCATAATTGGAGGGCATTCGAGTAGTTCCCAATCTATGATCGTTTGGCAAGGTTAGGAAGGATTTTTTCCAATCTGGCCTAGGATTGACCTCTAGAATGATGAACTGGGGCAAAATTCAAAGAAAACGACATTGGTAATGTCATGGATAGGCTAAATTGCGTGGCATTGAATGCAAGTGCAAACTTTTGTTCACTAGATCCTATGACTCAACCACCTGCAAATCAACACGACCTTGTAAATAACTTGACAAGACATTGTATCCATGGGATGAAATTTTCATAAATCAATGAGGAAAAAAAGAACCTGTTCCTTTAGGGACTCGAAGTTTACAATTCATGTTGTTGCTCACATCAACAGGGAGAAAGGACACAGTAGAGGGTCATAATTGTATGATACTAAGAGGAGGGAAGAAATCATAATGTGGAGAGGCGAAGACTGATTAGTAATTTAAAGGATTTCCAAGGTATAAAAATGTGCCTCGTGAAGAAAATAATAAAAAAATAGTAAAAATTCTAAAATAAGAGTAAGGAAAAGAAAAAATACTACTTTTTTTATTATATTTTCTACTTATATCCTTATAGGCTTACTTAAATTTCAAGTGTGGGCACTTCTTGGGCACATAATTTATTTACGTATCCATTAGATTGTTAATTTGGTAGCTCACAGATAAATTCCCTCCTTTGGACAATCTTCCACAGCATGAAAGCCCCCTCCTAGCCCTTGGAAGAATTTAATTTGGTTAAGGAAAAAGGTATTTTTAATATGGAAACCCACATATGCACGAAAGGGCAAGTCAACCCTAATGAGAAATTGGACACCCTTGGAATCCTATAAATACAAGTCAAGTGAACCTCATTTGGATACGATCATCAAACATCTTCTTCTTCTCCCTTCCTTGGATTGGATCACATAGGTATGAGGTTGTTTCACGGAATTGGTTCATACATGTTTGAAATTGCAGGGTATGAGATCACATGTGTGAAGTATTATTTTTGGTTTTTAGCTGCACGGTTGGAACATGGAAATTTTGGTTTGAAGCACTTTTCTATAGTATGCTCCTTGTGGCTGGAGAATTCTAGCCACACTCATGATCACTAACCCCTTACGACTGTGACCTAATGTTTTGATAATAGTTAACCGTAGACTAGAAAACTATGATATGAAGCATATATGTCTATTGGGATCATCTCTCAGATATTATTTGGTTGGTTTTACTACATAATCTTCTGATTGTTGAATTGTAATATTGTACTCTCTCTTTACTAAACATTTTATGACAACCTAATAAGAAGAATAATTTTAAAGGGTTCCCGCTTGTGGGGTTTTTGCTTGGCCTCTGACCAAATCATGATGTCTCTATTTGTGCATTCTTTTCTTCTAATGTTATTTTTACTATTTTATTGCATAGTAGATGTTATTGTTCTTTCTACATAATTGTTACTAATGTTATGATGATATGGGGTGAATGCAATGTAAATGGTGAAAAGTTTCTTAATGCAATTACCTTGGAGTATGACAAAGGCTTGAGTTATTAGGGTTTGATGGATAACGTGAGGTTAGAGTTTGGAAAAAAAACTTGGAGTATGACAAAGGCTTGAGTTATATAGTCTTGAAAACCTAGCATGATGAGTGAGAAGTTATAGATTTAGTGTAACCCTAGATGGGATTATATCAATTAGGCTTAATTGTTGATGAAGACAATTGGAAATATTGAAGGTAGCATTGTATATGAATAATGGAATGTAGTAAATATTGAAGGTTGGTTCAAGAGGGAGTTTATCACCTCTCGTTAAAGATGAGTACCTTTTTTTATTTATTTCTTTATGACACTATTCTTGTTTAAATTTATTGTTTTGATTCTTCCTGCATGAATATTTGAGTATTTTAATACTTCTAACCTCCACATGAGATGCGATAAACAAATCCTTCTTGATGATCATCTAAGGTACCTTTGAGGCAAATTAATTACCTATCATTTAATTGTCAACTCGGGGGTTTCATAAAACTTGTGAAGTATGCATGCATTGTATATGCTAGAAATTAACTTTCAATTTAGATCACTTTAACTGCAAACCCAAATAACAAAAAACAAAATTCACCTATTCCAATTCAAAAATAAATTCAAAATAAATTATAGTACAACGCATGGAATTGAAATCTTAATCTATCACACTTGCAGGAATTGAAATTGCATGAAATGAAATCTACGCTAAGGATGTGTGCATTATCAAAAAAGGATCCTGTAAAATAAATAATCATAATCACATGACATGAAATGAAAGAAAAACAATCATTCTTAACCTCTCTGATAGGAAAAGATATGAAAGAAAATAAAAACATCACTCTTAACCTCTAAATATGGGAGAAAATAAAAAAAATCACTCTTAACCTCTAGATATGAAAGTAAATAAAAAAAATCGCTCTTAACTTCTAGATATGAAAGAAAATAAAAACAATCACTCTTAACCTCTCACATAGGAAAGTATAGGAAAGAAATAAATCTTAATCTATGAAAGAAATAAATACTAATCAATGAAAAACAATAAATCTTAATCTATGAAATACAATAAATCTCACACATTGTAGGTGGCCAATCCAAAAGCATGAGAGATGGCAAGTTCAAAGGCTCCAAATACAAGCATTAGTAGAAAGAGATGAATATGACTCATGACTGTGGTGCTGAATCTAAATTCCATTCATAAGTAATCTTAACTTGGACACCCATGTATCTCAAAATTAACACATACCTTTGAAAGGAGGAGGCTCTCTTATTTAGACAAAAACATAAGAACCTACCTCATTAATGGAGGTCTGTTATTCTGTCCCTATATCCCTAGAAAATCTCATAGAGTTACAACTCAAATAGGTAATGATGAGACACATATAGAGTTACAACTCAAATAGGTAACGATGAGACACATATAGAGTTACTAGTCAAATAGGTAATGATGGGACACATATCCTCTTTGACCTTTATCCAAATATTCTTCGATATCTTGAAGGGAATTAGAGTTTGAGAATTGGAGGCCACATAAGGGTGCCTTGGAAGCTTCCAAATGACCTACACATGTCATGAAACTCAAGCCACTTTTAAGTTTTAGCAAGTATATGTCATTTAGCTTTTCGAAAAATCAAAGGTAATCCCATGTAATCATGAAAATGGAGGCTATTGAAAGATTATATGGCTATGAAGTTGCGACATGTGAGTGAAATGGTGGTGATAAAGGTGAAAGTGGATGATATTTTTAAGTCATTTCGGAGATTCTACAGGTGCAAGAAAATAGAAATAGTGCATAAAGAGAAGAGCTAGTGTTGGAAAAAGAAGAGGTGCTTGATAAAAGTTTTTGCAAAGTTGAAAAAGTAGCATGAAGTCTGAAAATTACAATATGCAACTGCTACAACTGCTAATGAAAAGTAAGTGCTACAAATTAGGTATCCAAATATTATATGGAATTTATAGTATATTTTTTCAATGTTATGATTTAGCTGCAAGATTGGATGGAAAGTTAATCCTTGAGGTATGAGAAGAATATAACTTTCATAAATGACTCATGCATGTAAGTCACATACATATCAAAGTAAGTTTAATGCACTTGATATTTAACAAGTGTCTTACATTTTATTAGACATGGTGGATTTCTTGATTTTGATATATGGTAACTTGATACTATTGTCAATACTTGCAATAAGCGTGGTAACTAGATCATAATAATTTGGAAGTAAGATTGATAAGTAGGAGCTTGTAACTATGTTATTGTTGAACTTGATAAGGTTTTGATAAGATGTAACTGCTATGGTAACTTAACCACATAGTAAATTTTATAATGTGACAAAGATGGATGCCCTAACTTGACGATGTTAGAATTTTGAAGAAAAGTGGTAGAGTAATGTGATGAGGAAGAGATTATGATCCTTGAAGTATGAAGATACACTTTCTAACTACCCTAATTATGTGACACTAACCCCTGATGAATATTTGATGGCATGTTCATATATCACAATGAAGTGACTCATGATGACGAGTCTTGACTATGATGTATATATGTCTGAGACCCTGATATAGATTGACTCCGTAATCTGGTAATTTCATTGATGCATGAAAGTATGATGATAGATAAGTTGATGTATTGATTGATGATGATTGAAAAGGGTTCTCATTCAGAGGGAGAGAATCTCCATAAGATCCCAACACCTATTATTATTATTTGGAATGGATGATTCCAGAATAAAGAAATGCTTCTGGACATGAATAGATGATCATCTAATGTTGTTGAAGGAAGATACCATAGTGATTTCATGATACATTACAGGATGCTAAGAGATATATTCCTTCCAAAATAACCTTTAGGGAAAGTAAGAAGCCATGCCAGTATCAAGGATACATTGTGGCCATGAGTACAATCATTCAAGTTGAAGAAGATGTGAAAGAACAAGTTTGGAAGGATACCATGGCCAATGAATATGAATCAATAATGAAGAATGAGGTATGGGATGTCATTCCAAGATGTAAAGGAAAGTGTGTCGTGACCTCTAAACGGCTGTACAAGATCAAACATGAAGTCGATGCAAGAATTGAAAAGTACAACACAAGGTTCATGGCTAGAGGATTGTCCATGAAAGAGGGAGAATATTATGATGACATATTTTCACCAATTTCCCGAAACACCACCATTAGATAAAGTATTTCCCTTTCTGTTAGTCAAGAATGGACCCTTCACTATATGGATGTAAATACATTATTTCTTCATGGAGCTTTGATACCGAATTATATGATATGAAATGATCATATGTTAAAACTGAAGTAGAATTGATTACGCCAACAATCAAATTAATGTTAACTTATAGTGCTGAAACCATGAGAACATACTGAGAGGAAAGACTTTATGACAAATGGAAAAACATAAGCAAGGTGCAAAACAAAAGTGAAAACAACAAATACACAATGATACCAGGCAAGAGGATTGATTACGCAATTCGTACTTGATGTACTACGTCTCTCGGTCCACTTTCAAGATGGGAGACTGCTTTATAGGATTGAATCCGAGGAGGTAAATTACACATAAAATTGACCAAACTAAATGTGCACGCAGGATCTTCTTATCACTGTCATAAGAAATCTCTTTGAACCATCTTTCCAATGCCTATCACAATTCCTGATTCTGACTCCAGATGCTCCTGTTACATTGAAAACAAAACAACCTATATGCTCCAAAACCTACACATAAATCTCAAAACCACTCCTACCCTCTTCACAAGTAAAAGGATGAATTTATAGGCTCAGTAGGTTCATTCAAAATCTTTCTGACTAAAATTGGCAAGAATGGCTAGAAAAAGGGTTCATGAATGTCGATCGTATCATGGTTTGACACCTAGGGCTTAGGTTCCATGGTATTTTAATTAAATATCCAAAAAATCCAACAAAAACCTGAAATAGACCTTGGGATAAGAGAAACCCGTATGGATTTTACACACTGGGTGGAGGAGGAAGGTCGTTACATGTAACCATCCACGGTCTAACCGCAGGCTGCCACCGAGCACTAGTGTCTGACAGTTCTGACTAACGGTCAACACCATGTCCACATGTGACTTGACTTCTGACAGTCTCGGCTAATGGTGCAGCTATAGTTGTGGTCAACTCCAACTATTGTGTTAAGGCTGCTCACATGCCAACTACAACTTGGTAGCAACGGTTAGCTGGATTCCTGCTATAGTTTTAGGACTAGGAGTTATGTAAACCTCGATGGCTAAGCCTTTATCTAGTCACATGCATATGGTTATGATGCAACATAAAACCCTGCGGTTGGGGACTGATATCTGTATTGTGTAGTGTTTCTAATACATGGTTTTGTTTGTAATACAATAGCTCGAGAGGGTTTTAGTCATAGATTTATATGTCTAGGTGTTTCTAACTTAGGTTTTTTAACATGGTTTGGAAATGTATCATGGTCCAAGAGGGTATATAGTTTAGGGAATAGTATTTTAATGTATGGTTTAATGTATTAGACATAGATTTAGGGTTTTATATCTTAACTTAGGGTTTTGTCATTTCAATACATGAATTTTGTTGACAAGTACCCATGTACACCTCTTCATCACGAAGCGATATTGTCAACGTCGCATGGTGAAAAGCCCATGTCGTTGACCAGACCCTAACAAAACTGAGGACAATCACATGTCGACACCTAGGTATCAAACCATATCACCATGAAAACCATATACATTACTGGATAACCTGAACCATAAACATAATTGTCAAAGTTGATGACACTAGACACTAAATGTTGAATATGAAACTAAACTTGTGTAACTGATCTCATGAGATCCTCTACGAGCAAAGAGAAACAAGTTGGTCCAGTTCCTTTGTTCAATGAAACAAACTATGAATTTTGGAAATGTAGAATGGAAGCCTATTTGGGAGCTCTTAGATATGATGTATGGTCAATTATTTATGGAAACATATCTACCAATGAGTCAAGGAGGTACAATACAAAAGCAATGAATGTCATTTTAAGTCTTTACTAGACTCTATGAGATCCAATGTAGGTTAATGCACATCAACTAAATAACTTTGGGAGAAGCTTCAAAATATTTACATAAAAGAGCATGCAAGTAAAGATGAAGATGATGATGATACTAAGAGAAAAGATCCTAGTGACAATTAAGAAAAAACAAAAGTGGACATGGAGATAGAATTGACCAATGCGTTAAGTGATCTTCAAAAAACAAGGAAGAAAAATCAAATACTCGAAGCTACAGTTATTCAAAATCAAAAGGAACTTGACGAAACTCTAGCAGAAATAAACATGATTAGATACGAAAATGAATGGCAGAAGGAATAAATGAGGGATTTTGACAAAGCAACAAAAGAAGTTTCCCACCTAAGACTTCAAATTGAGGAAGAAGAAAGGATAGACAAAATATTAAGAAGAAAGTTGAAGTAAACTATTCTAAAGTATGAAGTGTAAGTTACTCAAAAGAAACATGAGCTTATTTTGAAAATGCAAGATGTTGGAAAGAGGAATTGTGTCATTAATAAAAAGAATCAATAAATTGCTTGCTTAAGGATCACGACAAAAGAAGGAGGTGAAGTTCCATGTAATGAAGGCACACGTTCCATGCCCCCATAAAGTAATCTTAAAGAAAAGATTGAAAGGAAAATCCTTTATAGGTCAAATATATGTGAAGGATAGAAGAAGATTGAAAGTGTTGTTGCACCAATAACTAATCCACCTCCAAGAAGGAATGTATTCAGAAGATGATCAAGGCAAGAAATTTCAACTAGGTACGCTCATATATTTTATGGGTATTGGTTTCATGCATTAAATTTGGACATAAGGCTCGCTATTTCGAAGCTTATGATATGGATGGATCAAGGTTATCATCAAAACCTTAAAAGCAAGTTTGTAGGAACATATGACTTATATCCAAATTACATCATGAATAGAGAGTATACACTAGTTGTTTTGTCATCTAGGTACCACATTGAATGCTTCAATTTCCATAAGAATGGACATGTAGCTTGTGATTGTAGATACATGATGGGATCTTCCATGAAGGACAACTCTAATATTAGGTACAAGAAAATTTGGAGAAAAAAACAAAAGCAAGAAGATTAGATGAATGGAGAAATCTTAGAAGTTCATATATCATTTTAAAAAATTTGACTTGGATACTCTGAGTCCTGTGAATGTTGAATAGGGGGCGTCTCTATAACTATAATTCCAAATTTGATGATCTATCAGGAAGTTTTTTTTGGAAGGAAAATATCACATTGATTGGATGATGATTTATGGAGCATATCGTGTCACATTGATTGATTGCTTCAAGGTGGAATGAAAATGACAAGTTGTGTGAGGCATAAAAAGAGAGAGGGAGATAAAAAAGAGAGAGGGAGATAAACTATCAGAGAGAAATAAAAATTACAGGAAGACCAAGGGAGATACTTCATCAGGGAAAGTGACCCTTTGTGGTTGATGTCAAAGGGGAGAGAAATTAGGTGAGGAATATTAGAAGCATGGAGACATAGGGAGAAGTAATCACAAGAAGAGTATGTGTGTTGCCATCAATGGAAAAGAAGCCCTTGAAGGAGGAGAAGGAAACCCACTAGTTTCAAAGCCCCATGCATTTTGATCATGATGTCCCACATTTGATGAGGTGTTTCAATGATAAGATCAATGAAATCGCAAGTAAGACCACCATCATTTTATTCCTAGTCATGCCAATTCCAATGATAGGTGACACGCCACATAACTCCTCATGGTTGAGGAGATATGTTCCTTCAAAGACAATGCCCCAGATGTGTGGTGAGGAAGCCCAAATCAATGATAACATACAATATTATAATTGGGTAAAAATGAGCATTTATATTTAAGAAATTTTGATTAACTTGAGTGGGTCTTGGATTGATTAATCAACCCTCAAATTTAGGAAGTTTCTTTGTCAAATCGACTTCCAAAGGAGGATTTATTCGTCCCCTAAAAATAATTTTAATTGTGGAAATTATTCTCACTTGGAAATAAGGTTGCATCAATGAAAAAAATTATTTTAATTGGCCATGAATTAAGGTCATCTCCATGAATTCTATTGCTAGTCGACCCCCTTCTAGACCCTTCCTTCCTCTCCATATGAGGGCATTTAGCTCCCTTTAGGATGTATCAATCAATCATGAATATATGTTGGAGCTCAATTTTATATGGGTTAAGAGATTCATAGTTTTATCTTTCTGATGACAGTTTTTCACTGGACAAAGATCATCAGTTTGAAGCAATGTTTTACACTCTATAAATTGTATTATTGACTACCTGAGAATCTGATCTTCAACCCCCCTCAGTTTTGTTGGAGGCTTATCAAGGTCATAATTACGGTTGCATTTTGGAGTTCTTGCATGATACGTTTTTATCCCTCCCCATGGCATAACATTGGTGCATCACATTAGTCCTCTCGAAGATTAAACTATGCCTTGTTTGAAGTTCATGGAAATTTCAAAGGCTGATTCAAATTTAAAATCTAAATAGAAATTGAATTTAAAAGAAACAAAGGAAGTATGATAAGAATAAGTCCAAGGTAGAATCTTAATTGAACGGCTTAAGGAAGAAACAATCATGATAGAGGTTAAGGATTGACAAGGGGCATGTCCATGGAAAGAAAACTTGAAAAATTCGGAAGCTATCAATGGTAGAAAAAAGCACACCTCTCATCAAGAAACTTAATTGAGGTATGAGACAAGATTTTGTAAATTGTTCAACTTGTGTTTGAATTGAATGTTGAAGCAAGATTTGGATAAAATATTTGTAAGAATACCTTTACATGAAACAATTTTGAAGTTGCTTTACATTACATCATTGCATACCTGACATACATCAACAAAGACAACAATAAGGGTTATTTTGATATCATTGTAATTGGGTCAATGTCCCTAGTATGACAACCTATATTTACTTTTATGTATGTTATATTCATGGTGGTTAGGTGGTGCATGAAGGAGACTGAAGACTCCTTCAGGTTGAAGTCTGAAAACATCTTCAATCTTCAAGGTTGTAGGGTGGTGCAAGGTAGACATTGATGTCTACCTCAGGTTGGAATGTGAAAAATACTTCAGGGTGGCATGGTGGTGCTAAGGAAAGTTGGAGCCTATAGCGGGTTGGAGCTTCCTTCTAGTTGGTGCTGGTAAATCGGGTGTTGGAGCAACATTTCAATTGGAGATGATAAAACTAGGAGAATTACAACACAAGAATAATTGAGATGATGCTGGTAGTTACTTCTCCTATGGAAATAATTCAATATTTGAATGCAACTGACAGGACGTTAATTAAGTCAATGGAGAGCTAGAGTGGAAGCTCAATCAAAGAATTAGATCAAAGCCAGTTAGGCAAATGAATGCATTAAGTGAAAATTCAAGACAAATGGAAATTTTCAAGGATCACATATAATTGTAGGTCTTACTATTCCAAGATTTTTGGTATCCATGGATCATGAAAACAACAAAGTTAATTTATTAGTTCTATAAGTCAACCTCATAGATATTATAAATAGGATATAAATCTACATTTTTGCAAGTGGAATCAAATAAAATCAAACATTGTAGATATGATTGTATGATGTAGGAAAGGTAGATAGATGGTTTCGAGAAAATTGATTCAATCAGTGGTCAATGTCAAGAAGTTGGAAACTTTGTTCAATAAATTGGATACTTGATTGAAGCATGAAAAAATAATTAATAGATCTAGAACAACCAAGATTTATGCAACACATAGCATAAGAAATGTTAAAGTTTGTTTGACTCCAAACGTACTGAGATAAATAATTTGAAACCTAAATCGAAGATCCCTTAAATTGAGCATGTTGAACCAAAGGAGATAATCACTCTTTGTGAGGAAAATGTTGTTTTAACATTGGAAAATGGTAGTTTGAGATGTCAAAACTCTCAATTGTCAAATTAATCAATGAATTGATGCAGGAATGAAGCTTACTAATGAACATATGCTTGAGTTACAAAATTTGAGTAGGAGCTTTTTGAAAAAGCTTCTTAGAGCATGCCACTATCATAAATATTTTAAATAACTAAATTCCTAAATGACAATGAGAGAATTATGAACATATCCAAAAATGAAGACAATGTTGATGTCATAATTGAGAAGTAGCGTCATACAATACTTAGGTCTATGAGTTATCTAATAAGATTCAAAATATAAAGCTTTAAAATAAAGAGAAATTGGCTTACTTGAAAGATGTGTTAATTTTTATTATTATTATTATTATTATTTAGAAATTGTAGTCATATGTTATCCAAAAAGATACAAATAATGAATCATTGTTAAAGGGCTAGGAAAACCTTGAAGTATTTTTATAAGTCACTCTTGATCATTCTCCATAAAGCATTTAATTGATTTGAATCAAAGGATTTGAGACAAAATAATCAATCAAATGAACATGTTTAAGCCATTCTTTGAGATTAACAGTTGAAGAAGCAAGACAAATTGTTTAGTGTAAACAAAATTGTCATAAGAATCATTGGAAGCTATATGAATGAAAGATTGAAATTCTTTGGTTATTGAGATAGAAAAGGTAAATGATAAAAATGAATTGATTCTTACAATTTAGGATAAGATAACACAACTGAAGAAGGTGGAAAGGGGATTCAATAGCCAATTTTATCCAATTTCAAATTTTGTTTACCTTATCCATGGACAACTGAAATTCAAAGTGGTAAAACGTTTTTCATGGGGTCTGGGACACATGACCAATATCGAGGAAGCAATTCATAGCATGTTGTATGGTTTAGTTCTGGTCAAAACCATACGAGTGACCAATATTAACATGTTGGGGGGTTTTCTCATTACTATTCAATATTTACATAAAGGAACTTGATTAAGAGACAAACACTTGGAGAATCTTCTAAAGAGAATAATACAACTTATGGATGAATTTTCTCATTTTTTTCCAAATCCTGCTAGAGCCTAGATTTGCCTCAAGCTCGAAAGGAAAGGGTCTAGGTCCACATCAAACCACGCTTAGCCTCATAGCTAGCCCTACGAGGACAGGAGAGGGCTCTCTTCAGGTCATTATCGGCAAAAGACAGTCAATGGGGCTCTTGATGACTGAAATAAAAGATAATTTTAGGCTAGGTATAAAGTAAAAGGGTGTGGTTTAATTTTTTGGGGGTTTTGTGCTGGAAACAGGGAAAGGCAAATTGGGCTCGGGGATGAGGCACAATGTGTGCAGAGTTCTGATTGGGGCAAGGAAGGAAATTGTTTTGATGATTCAAAATGATTGAATGGGTGGATCAGAATCTTGAGGAGCTAAGGAGAGTAAGAGAGTCTCAAGAATTCTCCTTAAACAAATGGAAACATGGAAATTTAAACAAATTCAAAGGCAGAGCATAGCAGTTAATGGATTCTACCTTAATCACTCATTTGTTCAAATTCAGAAGAAGCGAAAGGAAAATGATACACATAACACTAATGAACTTACAATTACTTAGAGAAGAACACCATCAAAACATAAAGCCACATGGATCCCAAACAATGCTGCAAAACCTTGGTCTTTCCTTAGACAAAAATGCAGAGATAGAGTGTACAATGATATGCCAAAGCAATACCAAGTGTCCAACCCTGAAAATGGCTGAGAGATTACATGATATAGACTATCTGAACTCATTCCCATGCCTCTAGGGGTTGAGCTCATCATTCTAGGAGCTGTTTCAACCAATTCTAAACAAGGAACTAAAATCTAGGCAGTCAAAACAACTTGCCTCTATATGTTAGGAAACTGATTCATTCATTTAATTTTCACTTTTTAGTGAATGAATCATATAGAAAAAGTAAATAAGTGCCAAAATTACATAATTTTTACTCAATTACATCAATATGGGTCAAAAATTACATCTGGAAGCAAAAGTAGTCAAGCTGGCCGAATTTCTGAGATGGAAGGTGAAAAATTGAGTTCAAATCCTCTATGCGCTATGCCAAATCCTCTATGCATTGCACCATTTTTAGGCTGAGTTTGAGGCACTTAATTAAGTCCAAATTGAGCCCCAGATAGCTTCCGGGAAAGCCCCACCTATGTACTTTCCAACCCAAGTTGAAGTTTTCAATTTGGTGTCCATTTGCCCCTCCAGAAGCCCATTCTCCCAAGACTGCTTCCTGTGTGTCAAAATAGGGGTAGTGAGGTCATGTTTTGAGCATTTTTGACCTCCTGAGGCCTCAAAACTTGCCCAAATTTCTTGGCCATACACCAATAGTCATGATTTTCCATGGAAAATCCAAAAATACATAGGGAGAAAAACCCTGTTTTTGTGCAAAAAAATTCAAAATGCAAAAATGTGCTCTAGATTTCTTAAAATTTGGGTTGTACCTTCTCCATCAGATGTTTTTCTGGGCCAAAGTGGCCTCGGCCAAGATTCAGAGCTGATATTTTTGTTTTTTCTTCTATTGTCTTTTTGTCGCCTTCCTTAATTTGACCTTTAGGCTCATGATTCTCATTTTGGAGCTGATGTTTTGGGCCATGTAATGGTAAGTCATGCACCTCAGCATTGCTTTTTCCCTATTAGCCTTCTCCAATAGCTTCTCCAAGTGAATTTTCACTTTCTCTAAAACATACTCCCGGTCCTTGTCTCTTTGCTCCATAGGTACACCTTGTGTTGCCATGATGTGTTGCCAGTTTTCCTTGATCAACTGCAACTCTATCTCAGCTTTTTGATCCTCAAGTTTCTTGTTCCATTGCTCAAGGTATATGATAATCCACTTGGCCCTCTCTAATTTGCAAGACAAATCTGTGCCTATTTTTCTTGCATGATTTCTTTGACATTTTGGCCCACAGCTGCATCATCATCCTCAATGAGAATGAAGTTGGTCTCATGCTCACCTGAAGGCACCTCATCTTGCATTTTCCCTTTGCCTCTGTCTTGTACCTGTGGTGTTGATGTCGAAAGCGAGGCCCCTTCCACACTAAGTGGAGATAACACTCGCTTGGCTGCTGCAAAAAACTGTCGGGTGCCCTTTTGATATGTAATGAAAATCGGCACAGCAGCAGTGTATGGGTCATGGTGTTCATGTTGATGAGAAGGTCCACCTGTCTCAAATCTAGTCTCTGAAGGTTCCTGTGAAGCTCGGAAGAAATCACGAGAGATAAAATCATCCCAGGTGATACCCTGTAAATCAAGCGGATGCACCACCAAAATCTTGATGAGAGCAAAATGAGAAATGTTGTTGAACTGCTACTCAAGGGTATTTTGTTGCACAAGGGCGGTCATCCTCTCTATGTTTCGGCATATGAAATATGGGATGTTCATCATGCGTACCCAAGTGAAATGCATGAGCAACCTGATGTGATAAGCATATAACTAGGAGAAACGGCCTTCACAACTGGAATACTTCATAATTAACCTCATTAGAGGGGCATATTCATCTTTAAGATATCAAAAGGGAAACACCCTCTTAGGGTGACGTGAGAAACCAAGTTTAATATATGGCTCATAATGCTTTCGGTCAACTTTTTTTCTCTTGTTCCATGGCTCTCCAACTTTAGGCATGTCGTAGCTAATGAGATAGAGTCTAGTGTAAGTGTGAAAGTAACACCGGCCAAAGTAACTTGAGCACCATGCAAATATAGAATGAATAATCGAGCCAAGTCACGGTGAAATTGGACATTTGCAGCCTTTTCACAAAACTCATAGCATGACTAAAACTGAAAACAAGAGATGACAAGAGGGCAGGCCTGCAATTCTGTGAGGGTGGTCGATTGTTCTCTAACATGTATGCCACTTTTATGAGGCCTCCAGGGTGAATGTTCTTCCGTGGGTGAGTCACTTTGAGTTTCCACGTCATAGTTGGATGAATGATCAGATGGCATAATTGATGCTATGAAAACTGCTTGGAGAAATAAATGCTGGTCGCAAGACTCTGTTGGACTGTTGTTGTAATATGGTTGAAATTTGTGACCAAGGGAGCAATGTAACAAGGGACTGTTAGGGAGGCAAAATATGAAGGGATTAGGAGTATTAGGATAGATTTTGTTTAGGGCAATGTAGGAGGGTTTGGGAACTTTTCATAGGGTGGGGTTTGCGGTTTTACATTGGGTAATGGGTCAAAGGGAAATGGGGATAAGGGTTTAGTATTTTTAGGGGATAGGGAACAATGACATTCAAAGGGATATGGTATAAGGGAAAAGGGAATGAAGGAAAAATGGACAAATGGGATGGAGGGGGAACCTTGATAACAAAATGATGAATTTGTAACCCTTAACAACAATTAACATAAGGATTTTTAGAGGTAGGGTTTGGAAATTTTGTTTCAAACATTTGGAACCATAAACCACCATCACATAACACACAAAAACATATGAACCACTAAGATTTCGGCCCTACCTGGCAAGTCCAAGCAATTAAGTGGTGATTTGGAGGAATTTCAGGTGTTTTATAGGTGTTAGACTATATGTGCCGTGCCGCCTGTTCTATGTGCCGCGCACTACCGGTGTGTCGCACCCATTCAAAATTGCAATGGAGGATCATGCCCAATTTGCTGCGTTGTCCCAGTGTGCCGTGCCACCTACTGTATGCGCCGCGGATGTCAAGACACCTCTAACATTACCCGAAACGTGCGCTGGCTCACCCAATTACCTTGAACTTTTTCCTCTTCATTCTTGGCATTTAAAATGACCTTGATCCTTATGAGAAAAATGTTATAAAGACATGAAGGCATGGTTTTGATTTTTGTTTCTTCAAAACCCACTTTTGCAACGTTTTGTTTTGGCACTTTTTCCACAATTTAATGCAACTCTGTATTTCACATTTCCTTTTTGAATTTTTGACTCAAATGATGAAATATTTGATAATTTTTGTAGGGGTAGCTGACATGGAATTTGGTAAAGGAGACCAGGGCTACGTCAGAAGAATTGAAAAGTTGAAGAACATTTGAAAATATTACAAAAACAAAAAATGTTGACTTTTCCTCAAAATGTAGTTTTGAGGAACAGTCATAATCCATCAATGTGACAATGAAATATGCGGAGAAAAACATGTGTGGAATCTCCCTCTGTTCTACTGACATCATGGACATGTTGACGACTCAATTTGTGAAACCCTAGACGTGTGATTAACATGACTCTTTGCTTATTAAAAGATGACACATTGATTGTCATGGACTCTGTTTCGATGAAAAGACCTAAGCCAGCAGGTACAAGATATGAGGGGAATGAAAAATAAGGTCCTTTTGTCAGGTTATGGCATGCTCTTAAATGGAATGCAGGTGAATGAGAAAAATGGGACACCTAAAATGAAATGCAAGAAAGAGTTTTGATCTCTGATGAAAGGATGAACAAACCGACTCTAACACATCCTAAGAAGCCGAATTATAGAAGCTAACCAGAATGCCAACCACATGTGCCCTGGGTAATTAGAGACCAATGAAGAATAAAGGTGGTGGAACATGACATAACCCCAAAGTCTGTATGAAACTAAGTAAGGCTCCATGGCCTATGTCCAAAAACTAATATTCATTACCAAGGGGTATACAAAAATTAGATCATAATGTTTACAAGGAACATTATGAAAAATAAGCATGGGGCCTTAAATGCTATTGTGGCATCTCAATGTAGTTGAAGCATGCAAATGAGGAAACCCCAAATCTACTGGAATGAAAGAGTACATTCCAATGGCCATAGTACATTTGTAGAGAATGATGCCCACTTCAAGTGATGATTACATACTGTAAACATGATTTTATGAAGAGAGATGCAACCATTACTCTCCTTGCATGTGGGACAGAGAGGTGGGGCCAAAAATCTATCAAGAAATAAGCTCACAGGAAGAGAGGACTTTCCAATTTGATTTCTTGTTTGATGATAAAATGTCAAAGGTTATGGAAATTATGTGGAATCCATGTCAATTCCATGTATTTGACTCACTGGTTGTAATTGAGGGTCCCCATTTCATAGTTAATTATACCTTATAGGTCAAGTTGAATTATGACAATGCACCTGACTGTTGCATAATTGGAGTGCATTCGAGTAGTTCCCAATCTACGATCGTTTGGCAAGGTTAGGAAGGATTTGTTCCAATTTGGCCAAGGATTGACCTCTAGAATGATGAACTGGGGAAAAATTCAAAGAAGACGACATTGGTAATGTCATCGATAGGCTAAATTGGGTGGCATTGAATGCAAGTGCACACTTTTTTTCACTAGATCCTATGACTCAACCACTTGCAAATACACACGACCTTGTAAATAACTTGACAAGACTTTGTATCCATGGGATGAACTTTCATAAATCAATGAAGAGAAAAAGAACTCGTTCCTTTAGGGACTTGAAGCTTACAGTTCATGTTGTTGCTCACATGAACAGGGAGAAAGGACACAGTAGGGGGTCATAATTGTATGATACTAAAACGAGGGAAGAAATCATAATGTGGAGAGCGAAGAATGATTAGTACTTTAGAGGATTTTCAAGGTATAAAAATGTGCCTCCTGAAGAAAATAATAAAAAAATAGTAAAATTTCTAAAATAAGAGAAAGGAAAAGAAAAACGACTACTTTTTTTTTATATTTTCGACTTATATCCTTATAGGCTTACTTAAATTTCAAATGTGGGCACTTGTTGGGCACATAATTGATTTACATATCCATTATATTGTTCATTTGGTAGCTCACAAATAAATTCCCTCCTTTGGACAATCTTACTCATCATGAAAGACCCCTCCTAGCCCTTGGAAGAATTTAATTTGGTTAAGGAAAAATATATTTTTAATATGGAAACCCATATGTGCATGAAAGGGCAAGTCAACCCTAATGAGAAATTGGACACCCTTGGAATCCTATAAATACAAGTCAAGTAAACCTGATTTGGAGATGATCATCAAACATCTTCTTCTTCTCCCTTATTTGGATTGGATCACACATGTTTGAGGTTCTTTCATGGAATTGGTTGATACATGTTTGAAATTGCAGGGTATGAGATCACATGTGTGAAGTATGGTTTTTGGTTTGTAGTTGCATGGTTGGAACATGGAAATTTTGGTTTGAAGCACTTGGCTACAGTACGCTCCTTGTGGCTGGAGCATTCTAACCACACTGCTGATCACTAGCCCCTTGTGACTGTGACTTGATGTTTTGATAATAGTTAATCGTAGACTAGAGAACTATGATATGAAGCATATATATCTATTGGGATCATCTCTCAGATATTATTTGGTTGGTTTTACTAGATAATCTTGTGCTTGTTGAATTGGAATATTGTACTCTCTCTTTACTGAACATTTTATGACAATCTAATAAGAAGAATAATTTTCAAGGGTTTCCCCCTTGTGGGGTTTTTGCTTGGCCTCTGACCAAATCATGGTGTCTCTATTTGTGCATTTTTTTCTTCTAATGTTCTTTTTACTATTCTATTACATAGTAGATGTTATTGTTCTTTCTACATAATTGTTACTAATGTTATGATGAGATGGGCCGAATGCAATGTAAATGGTGAAAAGTTTCTTAATGCAATTACCTAAAGAAAAGAAAAATACTTCCATAAGAAATATTAAGATGGTATCAGAGCTGGGATGAAGAAAATTCATTAAATATTACCCTTGCGAAGACACTATTGATGGAAGGAAGAGAAGATGGTAGAGACCTAAAGGAATTCTAGGAATTGAAGGAAACCCTAGGCAATTTCATTATTAGCGTTTGATGGATAACATGAGGTTAGAGTTTGGAAAAAAACCTTGGAGTATGACAAAGGCTTGAGTCTTATAGTCTCGATAACATAGCCTGATGAGTGGAATTTATAGATTTAGTGTAACCCTAATGGGATAATATCAAATAGGCCTAATTGTTGATGAAGACGATTGGAAATATTGAAGGTAGCATTGTATATGAATAATGGAATGTAATAAATATTGAAGGCTGGTTCAAGAGGGACTTTTACACCTCTCGTTAAAGATGAGTACCTTTTTTTATTTATTTCTTCAAGACACTATTCTTGTTTAAATTTATTTTTTTGATTCTTCCTGCGTGAATATTTGAGTATTTTAATACTTCTAACCTCAACATGAGTGTGATAAACAAATCCTTCTTGAGGATCATCTAAGGTGCCTTTGAGGCAAATTAATTACCTATCATTTAATTGTCAACCCGAGGGTTTCATAAAACTTGCGAAGCATGCATGACTGTATATGCTAGAAATTAACCTTCAATTTAGATCAATTTAACTACGAACCCAAATAACATAAAATAAAATTCACCTATTCTAATTCAAAACTAAATTCAAAATAAATTATAGTACAATTATAGTACAACGCGTGGAATTGAAATCTTAATCTATCACACTTGTAGGAATTGAAATTGCATGAAATGAAATCTGCTCTAAGCGATGATGTGTGCATTATCAAAAAAGGATCCCATGAAATAAATAATAAAAATCACATGAAATGAAATGAAAGAAAAAAATTCATTCTTAACCTCTCAGATAGGAAAATATATGAAAGAAAATAAAAACAGTCGCTCTTAACCTCTAAATATGGAAGAAAATAAAAAAAATCACTGTTAACCTCCAGATATGAAAGTAAATAAAAGCAATCGCTCTTGACTTCTAGATATGAAAGAAAATAAAAACAATCACTCTTAACCTTTCACATAGGAAAGTATATGAAATAAATAAATCTTAATCTATGAAAGAAATAAATATTAATCTATGAAAAACAATAAATCTTAATCTATGAAATACAATAAATATCACACATTGTAGGTGGCCAATCCAAAAGCATGAGAGATGGCAACTTCAGAGGCTCCCAATGCAAGAATTAGTAGAAAGAGATGAATATGACTCATGAGCATGGTGCTAAATCTAAATCCCATTCATAAGTAATATTAACTTGGACACCGAGGTATCTAAAGATTAACACATGCCTTTGAAAGGAGGAGGCTCTCTTATTTAGACAAAAACATAAGAAGCAACCTCATTAATGGAGGTCCATTATTCTGTCCCTATATCCATAGAAAATCTCATAGAGTTAAAACTCAAATAGGTAATGATGAGACACATATAGAGTTACAACTCAAATGGGTAATGATGAGACACATATCCTCTTTGACCTTTCTCCAAATATTCTTCCATATCTTGAAGGGAATTAGAGTTTGAGCATTGGGGGCCACATAAGGGTGCCTTGGAAGCTTCCAAATGACCTACACATGTCATGAAACTCAAGCCACTTTTAAGTGTTAGCAAGTATATGTCATTTACCTTTTGGAAAAAACATTGGTAATCCCATGTAATCATGAAAATGGAGGCTAATGAAATATTATATGGCTATGAAGTTGCGACATGTGAGTGAAATGGTGGCGATAAAGGTGAAAGTAGATGATATTTTTAAGACATTTCAGAGATTCTACAGGTGCAAGAAAGTAGAAATAGTGCATAAAGAGAAGAGCTAGTGCTATAAAAAGAAGAGTTGCTTGATAAAAGTTTTTTCAAAGTTGAAAAATTAGCATGAAATCTGAAAATTACAATATGCAATCGCTACAGCTGCCAATGAAATATAAGTGCTACAAGTAAGGTATCCAAATATTATAAGGTATTTATAGTATATTGTTTCAATGTTATGATTTAGTTGCAAGATTGGATGGAAAGTTAACCCCTGAGGTATGACAAGAGTATCACGTTCATAAATGACTCATGCATGTTAGTCACATACATATGAAAGTAAGTTTGATGCACTTGATCTTTAACAAGTGTCTTACATTTTATTAGACATGGTGGATTTCTTGATTTTATAAAGAGGGATAGAAGCATTGATTTTTATATATGGTAACTTGGTACTATTGTGAATACTTGCAATAAGCATGGTAACTAGGATCATACTAATTTGGAAGTAAGATTGATAAATAGGAGCTTGTAACTATGTTATTTTTGAACTTGATAATGTTTTGATAAGCTGTAACTCCTATGATAACTTAACCACATAGTAAATTTTATAATGTTTCAAAGATGGATGGCCTAACTTGACGATGTTAGAATTTTGAAGAAAATTTGTTGAGTAATGTGATGAGGAAGTGATTATGATCCTTGAAGTATGAAGATACACTTTCTGGCTACCCTAATTATATGACACTAACCCCTGATGAATACTTGATGGCATGTTAATATATCACAATGAAGTGACTCATGATGACTAGTCATGACTATGATGTGTATATGTCTGAGAACCTGATATACTTTGACTCCGTACAACACAAGGTTCATGGCTAGAGGATTGTCTAAGAAAGAGGGAGAATATTATGATGACATATTTGCACCAATTTCCTGAAACACCACCATTAGATAAGTTATTTCCCTTTCTGTTAGTTAAGAATGGACCCTTCACTAGATGGATGTAAATATATCATTTCTTCGTGGAATGCTACAATAATAAGTTTATGTTGAGAAACCTCATGGATTTTAAGTACAAGACAAGAATACTCATGTTTGCAGACCGAAGAAGGCATTATACAGTTTTAAACAAGCCCCAGAGCTTGCTATGTACACATTGATGGTTACCTGGTGTAGCTTGGAGTCATAAGTAGTAGTGCTCACTCCAACCTCTACTTCAAGGTGGTCGAAGGTATGCATTTTATTTTAGTTTTATATGTTGATGATCTAGTCTTGAAAGATAGTGAGCCTTTGATGATTAAGTGTGAGAGAGATCGAGCCTCAAAGTTTGATATGAAGGATATTGACATGATGTATTATTTTATGTGATTATAAGATTGGCAGAGACTCGGAGAAATATTTATTTCTCAAGGAAAATATATAGTAAAGATATTGATGAGATTTTGAATGACTAAATGGAAGTCCTTAGCCATGTCGATTGAAAATAATTTCAAGAAGTTATATGGAGATGTTGTTGGAGCCAACTTGGCCAACCCTTCTAAGTATCATCTTGATTGGAGCATTGATGTTCCTTGTGAACACCCATTTAGATATATGCCTTCTAATGAAAATTTTGAGTTAATCCATGACCAATCTCCTTTATGCAGATTGGGCTGTTGCCAAACACATTTTGAGTTATTTGCATGGGACAATCCATCTTGGTTTGAGATAGACTTTCAAATATGTGAGACTCCATGGATACGCTGATGCTGACTAGGCTAGAAACATTATTGATGGGAAAACACATTTGCGCACTACTTTAGCTTGGGATTTGCGATGATATCTTGGATGAGAAAGAAATAGAAGTCCAAAATGATATATTGCAATAGCAAGAGTGGGATGCCAGTGGAAAATAATCTCGTATCTAGCTGGTATTAAGATGATGTTATTGTATGAGACAAGAGTATGCTTGTGGTTGATGCTTCCATGAGAGGGAGAAAGGATGAATATTGTATCCTTTTATGACATGTATTTGTTCCAACATAATATTTATTTCATTTCTTGTATGAATAAGAAAACGGCGGATTGATGCTCAAAATTACTGCGTAAAGCAATGTGAATAAACCCTTCAGTGAATTGTCTGAGTCGGTACTGAATATGAGCAATTTGATATGTTTATGATCTTTAGAGAGAAACATGGATTGATGGATGTGTCGTGAATAGGCAAGGGTTTGGGCTAATCAAGGACATTGAGCTATGCTCTTCACCCCTGTTTGAGCTACCAAGGTGAGGAATTTATCTATAGAGCTCTTGGGGTTGAGGGACCTATGGATTTGACAAGCATCCATCTTCCCACCTATTTGGCTAATGGGTGTTAGCTTCTTGTGTTAGGCACAATCCTTACCATTTATACGATGGGCACTATCCTTACCATTTATAAGATGGGTGTTGGCTTCTTGTGTTAGGCGCAATCCTTACTCTTGAGGGTCAAGTTGGGAAGATCAACAAACAATATGATGGGCATGAACTTTGCCATTTTTGGTAAGTGTTATCCCTCCTATTATCACAATACTGTGGGATGTGAACAACCATTACCTCATAAGGTAAGTGGAATCCCTCCCATTGTCTGTTGATTCTTGAGTTATAGAATCGACTCATCGATGCACGATGACTCTCAGGTTGTAGCTTTGGCTGCCCACTGGAAGATGATTCCCAGAATGTAGCATTGATTTCATGCTGTGATGATTCGTACTAGAAAATGATTCCTGGATGTAGCATTGGCTCCCCCGTAGATGATTCCCTCATTGTAGCATCAACTTCCCATTGGCAGATGATTTTGAGAATGTAGCATTGGCTCCGTGCTAGAAAATAATTCAAGTGTTAGAGCATCGACTCCCTATTGGTAGATGATTCCAAGGTTATAACATCATCTCCTTATTGGGAGATGGTTCTTAGGTCATAGCATTGGCTCCTCACTGATAGTGATTCCAGGTAGTATCAGTGTCTCTATGTGGTAGCTTGAGCTCCCATATGATGTCAAATTCTTATTCTTTTAGACTTTGGAGTGTTCAATGCATGAGAAGAGTTGAAATTTGATTTGATATTTTAGATGGGACATATGTTGCAGTAGGTAATTTCTCCTTATCTCAGAGGGAGTTTTAATTCTACAGCTCAAGGAAAAGTTCCCTACTTTGAACAGTCTTCCTCATCAAGGCAGAACCCTCCTAGCCCTTGGAAGAATTTAATTTGGTTAAAGAAAAAGGTAATTTTAATATGGAAACTCACATGTGCATAAAATGATAGGTGGAACCTAAAGAGAAATCAGACAATATTGGAAGCGTATAAACACAAATTAAGTGAACCTCATTTCGACATGATCATCAGGCATATTCTTCTCCTATATTCTTTAGATTGGCTCACACAGGTTTGAGGTTGGTTTACATAATTGGTTCACACAAGTTCGAAATTGCAGGGTTCGAGCTGGAACGTGTGAACTAGGGTTTTTGGTCTCTAGCCTTATTGTTCGAACAATAAAATTTTGACTAGATTCAATAGCATATAGGATTCTCTCTTTGAGACTCGAGCTCTCGAGCCATAGTGATGATCACTAGGTCCATGGAGTTATGACCCATGGTTTTGATAATAGTTGATCACATTTTTTGACCCTTGACAAGAGGCTCAAAAACAATGATATGAAGTAGATCTCTCTATTGGGCTCAACTCTCAAATATTGTTTTGTTATTTTTGCTCGATAATATGGTGATTGGTGAGATGGAATATTGTACTCTCTCTTTGCTAGAAATTTTATGACAATCTAATAAGAAGAATAATTTGGAAGGGTTTCCCCTCTTGTGGGGTTTTCCCTTGGTCTATGAGAAAATCATGGTGTCTCTATTTGTGCATGATTTTTTGTGATGTTCCTTTTACTATTTGGTTGCATATTAGATGTTACTTTTATTTCTACATAATGTATAATGATGATATGATGATATGGGGTGAATACAATATATATGGTGAAAAGTTTTTTAATGCAATTATCTAAAGAAAATAACAATACTGCATAAGGAAAAATAGCATGAATGCTCACACTTGAAATTTAAGTAAACATATAAGGAGATAAGTTGAAAATAAAATTAAAAAGTAGTTTTCTTCATCTCCCTCTAGAAATATTTACCCTTGGGATGTAATCATCATCTTGATTCCTTTTGGTTCTTTTAAAGTTGTTTTTTTTATTACATTCTTTATTTCAAGGCCCACTTTTTAACTAGAAGATATCCAAATGCTTTGTTCTATGATTCAATATTTTAGCTCTTATTAAACATTTGTATAAATCTAAACCACCAAATTTAAATTTACATAGTAAACTTGACGTAAGATACAAGAAGATGTTGGCATTGTCTTAACCTACAGGTTAGGAATCAAGTAAGATTACATGCTATTGGCAAAGGAATTCAACATCAAAAGAGAAATAAATTATGCCTTCAACATATAAGAAAGGGTTTTCTAGCCATGAAAAAATAAAGCATAAAGGAATTTAGTGGCATGTAAGATATGGAAATTGATATTATGCTCTTATAGTTCATTATTCCAAAATTCAACTTTGCATGTGAAATTTGAAGTAATCCATGTGGTTGGGAAGTAGTTAGGAATTCTAAAATGCAATTAGGGATGAAGGCATATCTAATCTAAGAAATAAGTCTTGAGAAGAGTCAAAATTTTCTTAGAACTAATATTACATTTATTTCCTAGGATCTAATCTCGAGGAAAATTATATTTATTATTTGTTGTAGCACCAAACAATCATGAAACCTTGTGAAGTATTAATGGCCTGATTCAAATGAATTTGTATTTTCTTGTTTCAGTTTTAAAATTGCTCATGTATTCCTGAATTTTAATGTAGTTTCTCTTTCATAATGTATGATGATTTTGATATTATCAAAGAATAGTTTCACATGGAAGTAATGGGCTTGATATTTATTTTTCATACTAAATATTCACTTAAACTCATTCAATTTGCATTTAGCTCAATATACAATATTCTCTTGGATGCTAAATAATGTTATAAGTGAATGGTCTAGAACTTAAAGTGCTTAGGAGTCATAAAGGCAATTATGAGAGTGGTGATTAAATGAATTGTATCTTAAGAATATTTGAGTTATAATTTTGTTTTATCTGTCCATATTTGATTGTTTTTGAAATGCATACTTTCATGTGTTTCATTTAGTACACCTTTTGAAGCTTCAATCTTACTTGTTGATACTTGAAGTGGAAGAATTGTGTTCTTTTGTATGAGTTAGAGTATTTTTTATGTCTCTTGGAATATGATAAACATGCCATTTGGGGGCCAAAATGATTGTGTGCGCTAAGTGTTGGAATTTTTTTGGGTTTTCTCCTTTTCAATATAAATATAACCTCTATTTGAATTAAAAAAGCCCCATGTTTTAAATTACATTTTACTAGCTAGATCTACCCACTCTAGCTATTGAATTATTTTATATTATCCTAAAGTAGGGAAGTTTAAATAAAACCTCCATTAGGTGCCTTGGCATAGTTCCCTTGTTAGGGATAGTGTAAGGAACAACATCCATTTTGGAATCATCATGAGGAAAGGATATTCCAATTGAGATTTCTTTGTAAGTGGAAAATAAAATGTTTTTGCTTGTTGAGGGTGAACAAGAATCAAATAACATCGTCCATGGTTTAAAAGGAGATATTTAAAAGTTCTCGTTCTCCACGTGACTCCACTATTTCAAGATGGAGGGAGAAAGAAGACATATTAGGTTTTATCATAGCTCTAGAGAAAATCCAATTTAATATGATCCAAAAAGGTGGTTACAAAAGGAAATGTATGATGTAAAGTGGGTTCTTCATCTTCAATATTCCTCTTATTGAAAGAATTATATTCTTGAATCTAAATATTTTGAATATTTACCTAAATTCAAACTCCTAAAAGATTTTCTTCAAGTCTTCCTTTGAATAAAGTTGAACCATTAGTTGATTTTTCAAGTGTAGGTCTTTCATTGTCTACTATGTGAAAGTTACCACCCTTTCTAGTCTCATTCTCTCCCAATTTCAAACCAATTTTCCTGGAAGCTACAATCTTTATTCTTCAACACATAATGGCACATAAATGAAACCCAAATACACCAAGGGTAGTTGCAAGGTATCGATCTCTCAAAATTCCCCAAAACCTACATGACATACCTGACAATTATTTAACCATACTTAGGCTTTCAATCAACATAATGTCAATCTGACTGAACTTTCACTCACAAGGGCTATGATCGACCAAATCAGAGACTGCAAAGCAGATCGGAAAGCACGACCCAAAATAGAAGAGAGCTAAAGGCATCATGCTATGGGAAAGAGGGAGGGGAGAGATCCCCTCGTACAAAAATATCACGGCAGGGGAATCAAGCAGAAAGGGAATACAAAGAGTCCCAAGGAAAAATAACAGAGATCCATCAGTAATCAGAACCCAATGGCAAGCAGGATTAGGTGGTAGATGTCTCCCAAGAACATTGAAAAAACCCAGGTTCGTAATTCCAAATAACAAAATTGAAGAATATAGAAGCTATATCAGAGATCATGCTTTAATTTGTAAGTTTATAGGGTTTTGGCCGTTCGAAAAGGACCTCTCGAAATGGATAGAACAAAGATGGAAACTTAAGGGGCATATAGATTTGAGATTGGGGGCAAAGGGTTTTTTCACAGTTATATTCTCAAATCTAGATGACAAGGAAAGAGTCTTCGAGGGAGGACTGTATTTCATGAATAATGCACGCTTATTTATGAGTCATTGGGAGGGCTGCTATAATCGAGACAAAGAAAGAATGTTACAAGCACCCATATGGATAAGACTGTTTGGACTACCAATAGAGTATTAGGACCCTAAAATCCTAGAAGGAATAGGTAATATAATTGGAACATTTGTTAAAGTAGGAGAGACCACAAAAAGAGGGTGATACACATCCTATGAAAGGATATGTGTATACATGACCATAACAGAGCCACTACTGGAGTATATAGAGCTAGAATATCATGACGAAGTGTGGCAGCAACTGGTGGATTACGAACACATCCCATTCCACTGTAGAAGATGCCATGAATATGGCCACCTCTTCAAACAATGCCCCTTAAATACTGCAGAGGAATCAATAGAGAAAAAAGAAGAAGAGAAGAAGGGGATAGAGGAAACTGAAGAAATGGAAGAGGGTTTTAAGGAAATACCCATAAGAAGAAGGCCTGGAAAAGGGCCGCCCACAATGGAGCAATCTGTCAAAATAGCACGAGTAGAAAGCCAAAACAAGTTCAAAGCCCTTCAGGAAGAAGAAGGGGAGATGGAAAAGGAAGAAAGTGATGAAAAACCTATGGAACTATTAAAAGAAACAAAAGAACAAGACTCAACCCTGATAAACATAGAACAAGGAGGGACAGAGGAGAAGATGGACACGCACAATGAGAAATCTTAGATGGAGGTCGATCCCCAAAAAGACAGAGGAAGTGACGAGGAGCGAATAATGAGAAGACTATTACAGGAATGGAAGAACCTCGATGAAATATTTATACCAGAAGATCAAAAGAAATTATATAAAGAGATGTTTTAGAAATACAAGGAGAAGATAGGAGCACTCTCGGCAAGTGAACGAGAGCAAATAGGAATGCAAGGAGCTCAAAGTATCGGAATGGGCAGTATTGGCAAAGGAGGTAGAAAAATAGGTAGGCATCTAATGAGCGAGACCATTCAAGTGGTAGGGGAGATGCTAGTAAACTCAAGCAGAGTTATACCTGTTTCAGAGGTATTTCAACAACCATCCAAAATTTTAAAATGATAATCACAAGGTGGAACATCAGAGGTCTTAATAGAAAAGGAAAATAGAGATATTTGAGGGATAGGTTGAAGAAAGATAAACCTATTATAATGATAATCCAAGAAACAAAGATCAACTCCCAGAAGATGGAAGAAATAATGAGAATATTTAATATTCAGTATGAGGTAATGGGCGAGGATGCAGTACTTACTGCAGGAGGGCTGACAGTTCTTTGGGATCCTCATGAAGTACACTTCAAAAACTGGGTTAGCCTTCCTCAAATTCTCTCAAGAACTTTTAGAATGATAGTATCATCGGAGTGGATACTCCTTTCATGCATTTATGGCTCGCATTTATCAAGAGAGCACATAAACTTTCTTCAAAATGTGAAAACAATTCGAAGGCGTTTCCAAGAGATGCCATGGATTGTAGGGGGGACTTTAACATGATCACAACCACATGAGAAAAATGACGAGGATCTAAAATACCGGACCAAGACATCGAGGCTTTTGGTGAGATGATAATGGAGCAAAGATTGGTAGATATTCCCATGATAAACAGGATCCATACATGGAACAATAGAAGAGGGAGCAGAAATCAAATAACATCGAGACTAGATAGATTATTAATATTAGAGCAAAACATAAACGGAGATGTATTTGTAGAAACAATGATCCTTCCCATCATGGGCTCATATCACTGACCCATCAGGTTGGAAATTGACATCAAATTTATCCCAAAAAAACACCCCTTCAGGTTTGAAGCGTTCTAGGTTAGGAATCAGCAATTCATACCAAAGGTGGAGGAATGGTGGACTGAGAGCCAACAAAGAGGATGAAGCAAGATGCAAACCTTCCAATTAAAACTAAAATAACTCCGGGAAAATATAAAAAAATGGAACAAAGAGGAATTTGGGAATATATTCAAGGAGAAGCACGGCTTAGAGAAAAAAATGGGAGAGATGCAACATAAAATTATAGCAGAAGGCCGAAGTGAGGAAAGAAGCAGAGAATAAGGAATAGTGATTATCCAACTAGAGGAACGGAGAAAACACAGGAAGAAATATTATGAAAACAAAAGTCTCGTATAAACTGGCTTCGCGAAGGAGAAAAAAACACAAAGTTCTTCCACCAAGCCATGATTCAACACACACAAAGGAATAGAATTTTCTCAATCAAAAATGAAGAAGGGTAACGTGTAACTCTGCATGAGGAAATGGGAGAGGCACTAGTTGGATATTTTAAAGACATCCAGACTGAACCTCAGGAGGAAAAAGAAGAAGCCATAGCAAGGGTCTGCAATGAAATTCCAAAAATGATTACAAGGGACCAGAACATGGTCGTGATGAGGGAAGAAACCTTGAAGGAAGTGTAGGATATAGTGAAAGGAATGAAAAAAAACAAAGCCCCAAGACCAAATGGATTTACAGCTGAATTTTACCAAGCAGGCTGGCACTTCCTTCGACAAGACATCCTGGAGGTGGTAGAGCAATCTCGCAGACAAGAGAAGGTATGGTTGGGTCTAACCTCAACTCTTTTAACCCTTATTCCTAAATATGCTAACTCTAAAATTCCCCAAGGTTTCCGCCCTATTGCCATGTGTAATGTAATATATAAATTTATTGCTACGTTAATGGCCAAGAGATTGAAACCAATTCTCTCTAGCATAATCTCCCCAGAAGAAACTACAAATTCTAGATGGTTTGGTGGTATCTCGAGAAGTGATTCATTCTCAGAAACAAAGAAAGGAGATGGGAGTAATGATAAAATTTGACCTCTCAAAAGCGTATGACCGTCTAGATTGGAAGTACCTCAAAACAATCCTAATGGCATTTGGATTTTGTAATAGATGGGTAAACTGGATTTATAATATGATATCTTCTCCTAATTTCTCCATCCTTTTGAATGGGTAACGAAGGTCAACCTTCAATGCAACAAAAGGTCTAAGGCAGGGGGATCCTTTATCCCCTTTCTTGTTCATACTTGCAGCGGAAGGTCTAGGATGATACTTTAAAAAAGAAGTGAGGGAGGGGGAAATCAAAGGAATGAGGCCATGGGGAAACAACTTAGCTATTACTCATCAGCAGTTCGTCAATTACATCATTCTTTTTTGTGTTGTCTCTCTAAGAGAAGTTAAGAGGATAAAGCAGATTCTGGACCTCTTCATGGAAGCATCGGGCATGGAAATTAACAAGGATAAATCTTGCACTTTTCTTTTCAACACCCCAAAAAGGATTAAAGCCCACTTGACGAGAAATTTGGGCTTCTGCTCTCGTGAATTAGCTACAAAATACTTGGGAAACCAATTAGCATTAAACCCTATAAGGATAGCAAACTCGCAGAAAACTATGGGAAAACTCAAGAATAGACTAGCAAGCTGGTCCTTTTTATTGCTGAACATAGCGAGAAGACTAGTGCTCCTTAAATCAATTCTCTAGGCAATTCCCATCTATCCTCTTTTGGAAGGCAGGTTAAGAATGATATCCAGAAGTAGCTAAGAGAGAGAAATGAAGGGAAAAGGTGGGGAGAATGGTGGCCATCAGTTGATGGGAAGTAGGATAGCTGGCACAAGACTAAGAAGAGGAGGAGATGGTGAGCATGGAGATTGCAAGCAGCAAAGAGAGGACGCCCAGAAAGGTAGAGGCTGGTAAATAGGTGATGAAACTTGGCATGAAAAGATGCATGTAAGCGCGAAATCGTATTTTGATCTATGTGATAACACTAACAAGAGCAAGGAAATGGGAAATGGGAGGTGGTTTTGTTATAATTAATGCTTAATTAGTTATGTAATTAGCTGACAAAGAGTAGTGAGCAGATTTTGTGTTCTCTGCAAAAATAAAGCAGCAGATTGTTAGGGATTAAAGCAGCAGATTGTTAGCAGTAGATTGTTAGGGATTAAAGCAGCAGATTGTTAGGGTTGTCAGTGCTGCTGGAAAGTGATAGAAATTAGTGGTAATTGCATTAGAATTATTCCAGAGTTGATTTTAGTATTAGTTTTACTATTTAATAATGTAGTTAGCAGTTGAATTAAAATATGAGAGTTGCAGCAATTTCTAGCTCACACAGTCATTGTGTTTTTAATTGTTTTATGTATATTTTTTATATGTAGTGTTCTTCATATGTTGGCTTCTTAATTTGCTTAAATAATTTATTTCATATTCAACAAGTGGTATCAGAGAAGGTTAAATTATTTTGGGTTAAATTTGTATTGTTGGAATTTCGCCAAAGTTAATCATGTCGAATTCTAACCAGATGCTAGTTCCAGAATTTGATGGGAACGATTATGATTATTGGTGCATTAAGATGCTAACATTTTTTATTGGAAAATATTTGTGGGATATTGTTGAATCAGGATATGAGGAGCCAGCTGATTGGAATGCTCTTACAGCCAATGAAAGAACAACACGAAAGGAAGCAAGGAAGAAGAATGCTCAAGCTTTGTTTCACATTCAGATAGCTCTTGATAAGAGCTTATTTCCAAGAATATCAGGAGAAAAAACTGCCAAAGCTACCTGGGAGACTCTACAAGAAACTTACCAAGGTAGTGATCAAGTTAAGGTGGTCAAGATTCAGACATTGAAGCGAGATTTCGAGAATTTGAAGATGCAAGAAGCTGAAAGTATCAGTGACTATTGTGTGAGAGTCAAAGATGTGGTCAATAAAATGGCTACACTTGGAGAAGCTGTAAGTAATTAAGTTTTAATTAAAAAAGTATTGAGATCTTTAACGCATAGATGGAATCATGTTGCAATAATCATGGAAGAAAGTAAGGATTTAACAAAACTACAGTTTGATGAATTGGTTGTATCTTTGATGTCTCATGAAGAAAGATTGAAGGAAAGTTTTGAAGTTGTAGAAAAATCTTTTTCTTCTAAATTACAAATTACAAAGAATGAAGATGCAAGTAGAAGTAGCACCAAAATCCATCAAGGTCAAGGTAAATGGAAAAACCAAAATTATTCAAGAGGTAGAGGAAGAGGTGGCTCAAGTGGAAGAGGTAGTTTTAGAGGAAGAGGTAGAGGTAGATTTGATAAGAGAAATGTTCAATGTTACCATTGTAACATGTATGGTCACTTTGAAAGAGAATGCAGATTGAAAGAAGGTAAAAATGCTAATTATGCTCAAGAAAGTGGTGAGTATCCTCAAGATCACTTATTTTTATCTTATGCCAAAGGTGAAAATACTAGTAAAGATGTTTGGTACCTCAATTTTAGATGCTCTAACCATATGACAGGGAATGAGAAGTTGTTTTCAGCAAAGGATGGAAGTTTCAAATCCAAGATCTAGCTTGGTGATGATAAATCATTGGAGGTTGCTGCCAAAGGAGTTATGGAGGTCCAAACAAAAGAAGGTACAAAGAGTATTCATGACATTTATTATACTCCACAATTGAAGCATAATTTGTTGAGTGTTGGGCAACTCTGTGAGAAAAATTATAGAGTAGTCTTTGAAAACAAGACATGTACTATCTACGATAAGAATAAGGGAAATAGGGTGATCACTGTTGTGCCTATGACAAGAAATAGGATGCTTCCCTTGAGGTTTGATGAACATAACAACAATCTTGCTCATATGGCTTATGAGGATTCAAGTTGGTTATGGCATCTCAGGTATGGGCATTTAAATTTTCAGAGTTTGAAGTTTCTAACCTCACATGCATTAGTTTCTGGTTTGCCTAAGGTAGAAGAGCATAAGGAGGTTTGTGAAGGATGTGCTAAAGGAAAGCATGCAAGGGAAAGGTTTCCAAAGGGTAGTGCATGGAGAGCTCATCACCCACTTTAGCTTGTTCATTCAGACATATGTGGTCCTATGCAGACTAAGAGTTTGGGTAAGTCATCATATTTCATCATTTTTATTGATGATTACTCACGGAATTGTTGGGTATATTTTTTGAAGGCCAAAAGTGAAGCCCTAGATACATTCAAGAAGTTCAAAGCCCTTGTAGAAAATGAGAGAGGATGCAAGATCAAATGTTTGCGAACTGACCATGGAGGAGAATTCTGCTCAAAAGCTTTCCAGAATTATTATGATGTGAATGGCATCAGGAGGCAGCATACTACATCATACACACCTGAGCAGAATGGCATAGCTGAAGGAAAAAATCGTACTGTGGTTGAAATGGCAAGATGCATGCTACAAACTAAGGGATTGAGCAACTCTTATTGGGGAGATACAGTTGCTACAGCAGTATACATCCTCAACCATAGCCCTACCAGTGCACTGGAAAATATGACTCCTTATGACGCTTGGTATGAAAAAAAGCATAATGTTAATCATTTCAAAGTTTTTGGTTGTTTGGCTTATGTGCATGCACCTGATCAAAATAGAAAAAAGTTAGATGCAAAGAGTGAGTTATGCATTTTTATTGGGTATAGTGAGACAAGCAAGGCTTATAAATTGTATAATCCTCTAACTAACAAGCTTATTGTCTCAAGAGATGTAATTTTTGATGAAGGGGGAGTTTATGGTCATCAAAAAGGCCATGTTGAGAAGACAAAATATGTTTTGAATGATGATATAATTGTTGATAATGATCATGAGCAGCCAACTAATGTTTCTGTAACTAGTGGCTTAACTCCACCAAGCAGCCCTTCATCAATTTCTTCAACATCAAGTTCAAGTCCATCTTCTTCTCCAAGTTCTACAAGGAAGGTAAGAAGATTGAGTGATATCTATGAGAGGAGTGCAAATCAAGCACATGAAGAAAGCCCAATAGGTGAGATAGTCAATTTTGCTTTATTAGCCAAGGCTGAATTTGAACCATCATGTTTTGAATATGCATGTACTAATGATGTTTGGATGCAAGCCATGCAAGAGGAGATGGATTCCATTCAAAGGAATGACACTTGGAAGTTGACAGAGCTTCCACATGACAAGAAAAAGATTGGCACCAAATGCGTCTATAAGACTAAATTTAACAGTGATGGGAGTGTTGAAAGACACAAAGAAAGATTAGTTGCTAAAGGATTCACACAGAAGTATGGAATTGATTATGAAGAGACATTTGCGCTAGTAGCAAGACAGGAGACCATTAGAATGTTGATTTCATTAGCAGCTAATAAAAAGTGGAGCATACATCATATGGATGTGAAAAGTGCCTTCTTGAATGGGTACTTAGAAGAGGAAG
>APFE030579032.1:52152-93675 GCA_000404065.3 Pinus taeda
TTGTATGTTGATGATCTATTGTATATGGGTAGTAGTTCTAAGATGAATGATAAATTCAAAGCTGCTATGATGAATGAATTTGAGATGAAAGATCTAGGCATCATGAAATATTTTCTAGGAATGGAGGTTTATCAAAGTAAGGATGAAATTTTCATTTGTCAAACAAAGTATGCACAGGATATGCTAAATAAATTTGATATGCTTGATTATCATCCATCCCCTACTCCAAGAGATCATGGAGAGGTGTTATGTAGAGATGATGGTGCTGATTTAGTTGATGAGAAAACTTATAGAAGTATTGTGGGGAGCTTGATATTTCTAACTCACACAAGGCCTGATATTACATATTCAGTTTCACTTGTTTCAAGATATATGACAAATCCATCTGAAATACATATGAAGGCAGCCAAGAGGATTTTAAGGTATGTGAAAGGAACTCTAAATTTTGGTATTCATTACTACTCTTCTGAAAAGTTCAATCTTGTTCGATTTAGTGATTCAGATTGGGGAGGTAGTCTTGATGACCATAAGTCCACATCTGGAAATTGTTTCTCTTTTGGTTCAGGTTTGATTACATGGAGCTCAAAAAAACAAAGCATTGTTGCCCTCTCATCTACAGAAGTAGAGTATGTTGCAGTTACCTCAGCAGGTACACAAGCTCTTTGGCTCAGAAAATTTTTGGAAGAAATTGGAGAAAAACAAGTTCAGCCTACAGTGATTTATTGTGATAATGTAAGTGCCATCAAGTTAGCAAAGAATCCAGTTCATCACAGCAGGACAAAACATTTTGACCTGAAATATCACTTCATTAAAGATTTGGTGCAGAAGAAGGATGTTGAATTAAAGCATATAAATACTCAGCATTAACTAGCACATATCTTCACCAAAGCAGTGGCAAAAGATCAGTTTTTGGCAATAAGAGATAAGATAGTAAATCCTCATTAATCATTAAGGGGGAGTTTTAGAATTAATGCTTAATTAGTTATGTAATTAGCTGACAAAGTAGCCAGCAGATTTTGTGTTCTCTGCAAAAATAAAGCAGCAGATTGTTAGGGATTAAAGCAGCAGATAGTTAGCAGTAGATTGTTAGGGATTAAAGCAGAAGATTGTTAGGGTTTTGAGTGCTGCTGGAAAGTGCTAGAAATTAGTGTTAATTGTAGTAGAATTATTCCAGAGTTGATTTTGGTATTAGTTTTACTATTTAATAATGTAGTTAGCAGTTGAATTAAAATATGAGAGTTGAAGCAGTTTCTAGCTCACACAGTCACTGTGTTTTTAATTGTTTTATGTATATTTTTTATATGTAGTGTTCTTCATATGTTGGCTTCTTAATTTGCTTAAATAATTTATTTCATATTCAACAGGTTTAATAGTCGTAGAACGTAGAAGATAAGCTAAGGGAGAGAGACAAGCCACCCATACACTATAATTTTAGGTAGAAAAAAGGAAACCACAGAATGGAGCATGGAAGGGTGTTGGACATGGCAGGATAAGAGTACTCATAATCCCACAAAGGAGGAGAAAAATCCTCAACAAAGTTACCACTTTCAAACTAGGAAAGGCTTAGTGGGGAAGATCAATCATCAAGATGAAAAGCAATAAGGAGAGGAAAAGAACCTGGGAAAGAAAACTAAGTGGTATGGAGGTGAGGGATTCTCAGGAACTTCATCCTTCTAAGCTGGTTAGGGAAGCAAGGCAAGTCCAGGTCACTGAAGGGGGTGCAGGTGCCTAAAGGGAAGTCATCAAGCAGGCAACCAAGATCAGAGTACCCCATCACCAGTTACCAAGAAACATGCCAGGAAAATAATGAAACATAAGGTACAGGAGGGGGAAAGAGCCTACAGTGAAGAAACCAATGCCTACATGAGAAGGATAATCGAAGAATTAGAAGCATCAGCCATGCAGGAGGATTCTGACCCTGAAATGGAGAATTGAGGTAACCTCATTCTAGACTGAGGAAATACTGGGAGTATCCTGTCTTTGTATAAGCAGGCCCTACATATTTATTGGGTGTTGAAGAGACTACTGGCTAAAGCAATGGAGCTGGTGGCTGTGGGGATGGCATAGATGGCCCAGGGCATCCCAAATTTGAATAAAGAAATGAAGAAAGTACAAATACTTTTGCTCATGTAGGATAGCAAGTTAGAGGAGATTCAACAACATCTGTAGAAGATAGTTCTTGTGCCAAAAGAAGAAGACAATTTGCTGTATAATATGGTAGACTAATCCTCCTAGCTATGTTTAAGGTGTTCTTTAAGTCCACAAGAAACAAGATTAGTTTTTTTGGCAACGTAGTGCATTTGGCTTGGACAAGCAGACTTATTCTTTTTTTGTTAGTGGATGGCCTACAAAAACTTAATATGGCCAACAGACCTGGTTTCCCATCTGGGCGGGTTGAGGTCACCAAATGTATGTATCCGTTTCAACGAGATTAAATAGATAATGAAAGGTCCTTCTCTAGCTTACAAAAAAGAAATTATTTAAACATACTTCCTAAGTTTGATGGTGAAAGTGAAAAATCAACAAAATATCATATTGCTTCCTTTCAAAAGTGCATTGATAATCTAACAATCAAACATTAATATGTATATAAAAATATGTTTTTTCAAATTTTAGAAAGAGATGCTAAAAAATGGTTTCCAAACTTACTTATAAACTCAATTGAAAATACTTCATGGCAAAACACAATTCATAACAATTGAACATTAAACATAAAACATCTAAAAAAATATATATATTTTTTAAACGTTTTATTTTTTGTTTCAACCAAACACATTACATTTCAAAATATCACATACAATATTTTAAAGATAATTCAAATTTGCTAAAGCACAACTAATGAAGTTATACAGCGAAGAAGCAATTAAAAAACAAAAAAGCAAACAAACAATGGGTTTGCCACATAACCTCGTAGGTTTTAGGCATTGCCCATATCATCCGAGGCATAGTAGTTAAATTATTTCAGCAAACCTAAAGAAAATGGGTGAAATGAAATATCTTTCACAATCCGTATGACGTTACGAAGAAATTGCATTAAATATAATTTGTAATTGGTTCGAACTATTCAGTCTTCATCCTCAAAATAAAATTATTCGTTTCACCTAACCTTTAGAAGACTGAAATGATAAATCTTTTACAATCACCGTTGAATGGGCATCTCGAATCGACAGAGAGGACATGTATGTTGACTAAATAATGCGTGCCTCCTCCCCCAGTTTCTATTGCTCCTGGCAAATTGAGAACATTGAATTATTTTCAACTGAACTTTTTAAATTTCTTTTCCAACTGAACACATTGCATATTTTAAAGATAAACTCACATAAAATATTTTAAAGATAAACTGAAACTCAAGATTGCATATTTTAAAGATAAACTCACATAAAATATTTTAAAGATAAACTGAAACTCAAGATATCGATTTACTAAAGCAAAAATAATGAAGTTATACAGAGAAGAAGCCATTAAAATACAAAAAAGCAAACTAACAAAGGGTAACCTAGTAGGTTTTAGGCCTTGCCCATATCATCCGAGGCCAAATTGTTTCAGCAAACCCTAACGAAAATGGGTGAAACGAAAAATCTTTCACAATCAGTCTTACGTGAAATGGGAGAGATTGCATTAAATATAATTTATCATCGGTTTCGAACTATATAGTGTTCTTAATCAAAATAAGAATATCTGTTTAGCCTAACCTTTTTAGAAGACTGAATTGGCATCTTGAATTGGCAGCTCGAATCGACAGAGAGGACATGTATGTTGCCTTTCTAGCCATCTAAATATGCAGGTCTCGTGGTACATATGCCCACATTGCACAACGCGCGCCTCCTCCCCCAATTTGTGAGCACATCGAATTATTATCATCATTGATATGTAGTTCAGAAATGATTACGCAGGGCAACTTCTGCACGGCGGCTCTATCCGCTGGTCCGATAGGTACAGTTGGTTCTCCGCTTTCGCGATGTTGTATTATTGTAAGTACAAGTACAAATTCCCAACCCAATTCTTCTCTTCTTTCGCGCGAACGTACAACTCGTTCCTGAGTAACAGCAGCTACTGCTTCTGTTCTCGCATTGTCAGTTGCAGTAGCTATGTTACTTGTGATGTAATTCCGCTGTGTAACAGTTGCAGGATTAGATGAGGAAGCAGTTAGTGGTCTCACGTCACTGTCATCACTAGGATGATTGGAACTAATGATCCTACCACTCCTGTCATTATCCACACTCTTACCACTCCTCCTGTCACCATCCACACTCCTACTCCTACTTCTGCTCCGAGCATCACTACAGGACAAGGAGGAAGCGTTTGAGGTACTCCTACTACGGCTGGTATTCCCTGCTCTACCTGTTTCTCCTCGTCCTCTTTGGCTCTCTCGTTCCATAATTTCGGCTCTTCTTCTGATAAAAAAGCACTAGCAGAGACTGCTATTCTTCTGATGAGGCACGAAGGTGATTCATATATTAAAACAACAGAGTTAAAGATAAAACCCACTAGCAGAGACAAGGATGAAACGCACTAGCTGATTCCCAGAAAATAAATTAACGAACAGAAAATAAATAAATTAACGCACCAGCTGAGTTAAAGAAAAAAGGGACAGAAAATCTTAAAACTGCAGAGAAAAGGATGAAACCCAAATTTCCACAATGGCAACTTCTACTGCTTCTATCACCCACTGCACAGGACTGCTATTCATGTGATGAGCTACTAAGTGCTTCAGATATCAAAACTACTGAGTCAAACATAAAAACGCAGTCACCGATTAGTAGATCCACAGTAAAGATTGATCTATTCTCGTTTAATTCCCCATTTAAATAGGCTACATTCCAAGGGAATACCATGGCTCAATACCATGTGCCATTTTGGTGAATACCATGGGTCAATACCATGTGCCATTTTTATTATTTTTATTTTATAGGGTTAATAATGTTTTTTTGCATGGTATTAAAAAAAAAAAAAAATTGTTTACCATAACTGTCCTTTATTTATATTTTTATTAATTGACCATATGATTCATAAATACAAGGTGACTTATGGAGTAAATATAAAAAAATGTTTTATTTGTTTACCATACCTCTCCCTTATTTATACTTTTATTAATTTACCATAACTCTTTCACAAATATGGTATTTGGCCCATAGGATTCACTTAAATAAAAAGTCTTTCTTGAGGCTAGAATGAGCTTTATGGAATAAATATAAAAAGATGTTTTATTTATTTAACATGATTGTACTTTATTTATAGTTTTATTTATTTACCATACTTTTTGAGTAAGTATAAAAAGACTTTTTATTTATTTACGATACCTCCACTTTACTTATATTTTTATTTGTTTACAAGCTTGCATGTATATAAGGTGACTTATGGATTAAATATAAAAAATGCTTTATTTATTTACCATAACTCTCATTTATTTATATTTTTATTAATTTAGGATAACTCTTTTAATAAATATGGTATTTGGGCCTTTTCTCCATAAGATTCACTTAAATAAAAACTATTCTTGAGAATGGGCTAATGGAAGGTTGTAACCTAAATTTATTTTTTTTACCCTCTCCATTAAAATAAGGTGGGCTATTTGAGGTGATTTGTAAAAATGTACTATGATACAAAATATTAGCCCACTAAAAATTTAAAACCCCTTAATTTCGACAAAGGGCTAACATTCGCCACTAAAATCACCCCTATTTTTGTGAATTCAATGGAGTGAGTACGACTGACTTTGGAGCTTGTGGAGATTATAAATTTATAACGTTACACTATTCACACCATATTAAATATATATAAAAAAAAATTATAAATTTTTTTTTTAACTTTTAGTTTTTTAACATGCCCGTCAATATGACGTTTTTGAAAATGAATGGCAAGTTGAGCATGACTTGGAGGTTTTTTTGAAAATGAATGGCAAGTTGAGCATTAAGTAGATGTTTTAGATTAAAACGTATTTTACCAGTAAAAATGCGAAATACTGGCATAAGGGCGTCAAATTTAACCCCTTCTAATGAGAGATTCATTCCAATAAAAGCTTCTAACTAGATCAAAATAAATGCTATTTTCCACAACAAATATTGTTACCCTGAGAAATTTTCATACCGATTTGGAAGAGAAAACACCTCAATAATCAATACATGGCCAAAAAAGAAGTATGTACAAAGAGAAGTTTGACCTTTCTCAATGGTTGATAGATGTGGAATTAAATGGTTGTAGGCTCCTTAATATTGAGGTTTAGCTTAGCATGTTAAATATTCTTAGGAGTATCCAACGGCTCGCTAATTTTGAATATATTTTTATAATATTATTACTTAATTTTATAATTAATATTATTTTATTATTTTATTATGGAAATAAGTAAAATTAGGTAAAAAATATATAAATAAATTAATTAATGATTAGTTAAAAAGTAAATTATTTATTTATTTAATTATTAATTACATATGTATATTAAAAATAATAACATTAAGTTGCTCACATTAAAAGTATAAAATAATTTTAATGGTTATTAATATTATTATTATTTATTATTTTAATTTATGGAAATAAGTTAAATTAGGTAAAATATATTAAAAATAAATAAATAAGGTAATGGTTAGTTTTAAAATAATTATTGAATTATTATTAATTATATATATATATATATATATATATATATATATATATAATATATAATAACATTAGGTTTGTTAAGAAAAAGTTTATGATTAATAAAAATATATAAATAAATAATTTTAATTGGTTAGTTTAAAAAAGGTATATATTGTTTATTAAATTATTTATTATATAGATTAGGTTGTTAAGGTAAAAGTAAGGATTAATAAAAATATCTAAATGAATAAACTAAAAAGATGAAAAAAAATAAAAAATAATAAAAAATAATTATAAATAAAAATAAAATGAGAGAAAATAATATTCAAAAATAATAATAATAATAAAATAAAAGTTAGGAATAATAAATTTATATATATATATATAGATATATAATATGAGCCAAAAAAACGAGGAGGGGGCCGAACAAACGACTAAGAAGAGTGTGCTTGAATCGAGCACCTACTCATTTTCAAGCCATCCTCTCTATTGAGATTGCTCAGCCTCTTTTCAATCTCAAGAGCTTCCCTAAATTTCTGATGATGGAAATGCGAAACCTTAGCAATAACAATATCCCCCTCAATGCAAACATGATGATTGGTTATTTCCATATGTTCAGTTAAAGCAGAGGTCTTAGCTCTTCTATGCTTAAGGTGAGTTGCGTGCTCACCAATCCTTTGATTAATGGAGCGACTGGTCTCACCAATATAGGGGGTCCCACATGAGGAGGGGATAATATAAACCCCTTTCATATCCTTGGGGTCGATAGGATCCTTTACTGATCTGAGGGACAAACGAATGGTGTTAAGGGGCCTAAAGGTCACAGGGACACTATGTATCTTGAGAATCTGTGCAATATTATCAGCGGTCCCCTAAACAAATGGAAGATGGACTCCTGGAATCCGCTCCCTCGGTTACTCTCCTTGCATGTGGAACAGAGAGGTGGGGCCATAAATCTATCAAGCAATAAGCTCACAGGAAGATAGGACTTTCTAATTTGATTTTTTGTTTGGTGATAAAATGTCAAAGGTTGTGGAAATTATGTGGAATCGATGTCAATTCCATGTATGTGATTCACTGGTTGTAATTGAGGGTCCCCCTTTCACAGTTAATTATACCTTATAGATCGAGTTGAATTATGACAATGCACTTGATTGTTGCATAATTGGAGGGCATTCGAGTAGTTCCCAATCTATGATCATTCGGCAAGTTTAGAAAGGATTTGTTCCAATTTGGCCAAGGATTGACCTCTAGAATGATGAACTGGGGAAAAATTCAAAGAAAACAACATTGGTAATGTCATGGATAGGCTAAATTGGGTGGCATTCAATGCAAGTGCACACTTTTGTTCACTAGATCCTATGACTCAACCACTTGCAAATCAACACGACCTTGTAAATAACTTGACAAGACTTTGTATCCGTCGGATGAACTTTCATAAATCAATGAAGAGAAAAAGAACCCATTCCTTGAGGGACTTGAAGCTTACAATTCATGTTGTTGCACACATCAATAGGGAGAAAGGACACAATAGAGGGTCATAATTGTATGATACTAAAAGGAGGGAAGAAAAAATAATGTGGAGAGGCAAAGAATGATTAGTACTTTAGAGGATTTTCAAGGTAAAAAATGTGCCTCCTGAAGAAAATAATAAAAAAATAGTAAAAATTCTAAAATAAGAGTAAGGAAAAGAAAAAAGACTACTTTATTTTTATATTTTCGACTTATATCCTTACAGGCTTACTTAAATTTCAAATGTCGGCACTTCTTGGGCACATAATTTATTTACGTATCCATTAGATTGTTCATTTGGGTTTCCCCTCTTGTGGGGTTTTCCCTTAGTCTCTGAGCAAATCACGGTGTCTCTATTTGTGCATGGTTTTTTGTGATGTTCCTTTTACTATTTGGTTGTATATTAGACATTACTTTTATTTGTACATAATTTATAATGATGATATGATGATATGGTGTGAATACAATGTATATGATGAAAAGTTTGTTAATGCAATTATCTAAAGAAAATAACAATACTGCATAAGGAAAAATAGCATGAATGCTCACACTTGAAATTTCAGTAAACATATAAGGAGATAAGTTGAAAATAAAATTAAAAAGTAGTTTTCTTCATTTCCCTCTAGAAATATTTACCCTTCGGATGTAATCGTCATCTTGATTCCTTTTGGTTCTTTTAAAGTTGTTTTTTTATTACATTATTTATTTCAAGGCCCACTTTTTAACTAAAAAATATCCAAATGCTTTGTTCTATGATTCAATATTTTAGCTCTTATTGAACATTTGTATAAATCTAAACCACCAAATTTAAATTTACATACTAAACTTGACATAAGATACAAGAAGATGTTGGCCTTGTCTTAACCTACACGTGAGGAATCAAGTAAGATTACATGTTATTGGCAAAGGAATTCAACATCAAAAGAGAAATAAATTATGCCTTCAACATATAAGAAATGGTTTTCTAGCCATGAAAAAATAAAGCATAAAGGAATTTAGTGGCATGTAAGATATGGAAATTGATATTATGCTCTTATAGTTCATTATTCCAAAATTCAACTTTGCATGTGAAATTTGAAGTAATCCATGTGGTTGGGAAGTAGTTAGGAATTTTAAAATGCAATTAGGGATGATGACATATCTAATCTAAGAAATAAGTCTTGAGAAGAGTCAAAATTTTCTTAGAACTAATATTACATTTATTTCCTAGTATCTAATCTCAAGGAAAATGATATTTATTATTTGTTGTAGCACCAAACAATCATGAAATCTTGTGAAGGATTAATGGCCTCATTCAAATGATTTTGTATTTTCTTGTTTCAGTTTTAAAATTGCTCATGTATCCTTGAATTTTAATGTAGTTTCTCTTTCATAATGTATGATGATTTTGATATTATCAAAGAATAGTTTCACATGCAAGTAATGGGCTTGATATTTATTTTTCATACTAAATATTCACTTAAACTCATTCAATTTGCATTCAGCTCAATATACAATATTATCTTGGATGCTAAATACTGTTATAAGTGAATGGTCTATAACTTAAAGTGCTTAGGAGTCATAAAGGCAATGATGAGAGTGGTGATTAAATGAGTTGTATATTAAGAATATTTGAGTTATAATTTTGTTTTATCTATCAATATTTGATGGTTTTTGAAATGCATACTTTCATGTGTTTGATTTAATACACCTTTGAAGCTTGAATCTTACTTGTTGATAATTGAAGTGGAAGAATTGTGTTCTTTTGTATGAGCTAGAGTATTTTTTATGTCTCTTGGAATATGATAAACATGCCGTTTGGGGGCCAAAATAATTGTGCGTGCTAAGTGTTGGCAATTTTTTTTCGTTTTCTCCTTTTCAATATAAATATAAGCTCTATTTGAATTAAAAAAGGCCTATCTTTTAAATTACATTTTACTAGCTAGATCTACCCACTCTCGCTATTGAATTATTTTAGATTAGCCTAAAGAAGGGAAGCTTAAATAAAACCTCCATTAGGTGCCTTGGCATAGTTCCCTTGCTAGCGATAGTGTAAGGAACAACATCCATTTTGGAATCATCATGAGGAAAGGATATTCCAATTGATATTTCTTTGGAAGTGGCAAATGAAATGCTTTTGCTTGTTGAGGGTGAACAAGAATCAAATAACATCCTCCATGGTTTAAAAGGAAATATTTAAAGGTTCTCATTCACCATGTGATTCCACTATTTCAAGATGGAGGGAGAAAGAAGGCATATTAGGTTTAATAATAGCTCTAGAGAAAATCCAATTTACTATGATCCAAAAAGGTGGTTACAAAAGGAAATGTATGATGTAAAGTGGGTTCTTCATCTTCAATATTCCTCTTATTGAAAGAATTATATTCTTGAATCTAAATATTTTGAATATTTACCTAAATTCAAACTCCTAAAAGATTTTCTTCAAGTCTTCCTTTGAATAAATTTGAACCATTAGTTGATTTTTCAAGTGTAGGTATTTCATTGTCTGCTATGTGAAAGTTACCACCCTTTCTAGTCTCATTCTCTCCCAATTTCAAACCAATTTTCCTGGAAGCTACAATTTTTATTCCTCAACACATAATGGCACATAAATGAAACCCAAATACACCATGTGTAGTTGCAAGTTATGGGTCTCTCAAAATTCCCCAAAACCTACATGACATACGTGACAATTATTTAAACATACTTAGGCTTTCAATCAACATAATCTCAATCTGACTGAACCTGTACCAACAAGGGTTATGATCAACCAAATCAGAGACTACAAAGTAGATCGAAAAGCAGGACCCAAAATAAGAGAGAGCTAAAGGCATCATGGTATGGGAAACAGGGAGGGGAGAGATCCCCTCCTACAAAAATATCGCGGCAGGGAATCAAGCAGAAAGGGAATACAAAGAGGCTCAAAGAAAAATAACAGAGATCCACCAGTAATGGGAACCCACTGGCAAGCAGGATTAGGTGGTAGATGTCTCCCAAGAACATTGAAAAAATCGAGGTTCGTAGTTCCAAATAAAAAAATTGAAGAATATAGAAGCTATATGAGAGATCATGCTTTAATGTGTAAGTTTATAGGGCTTTGGCCGTCCCAAAAGGACCTGTCGAAATGGATACAACAAAGATGGAAACCTAAGGGGCATATAGATTTGAGATTGGGGGCAAAGGGTTTTTTCATAGTCATATTCTCAAATCTAGATGACAAGGAAAGAGTCTTCGAGGGAGGACTGTATTTCATGAATAATGCGGGCTTATTTATGAAGCATTGGGAGGATTGCTATAATCCAGACAAATAAAGAATGCTAGAAGCACCCATATGGATAAGACTATTTGGACTACCAATATAGTTTTGGGACCCTGAAATCCTAGAAGGAATAGGTAATACAATTGCAACATTTGTTAACGTAGAAGAGACCACAAAAATAGGGCAATACACATCCTATAAAAGGATATGTGTATACATGAACATAAGAGAGCCACTACTGGAGTATATAGAGCTAGAATATGAAGAAGAAGTGTGGCAGCAACTGGTGGATTACGAACACATCCCATTCCGCTGTAGAAGATGCCATGAATATGGCCACCTCTTCAAACAATGCCCCTTAAATACTATAGAGGAATCAACAGAGAAAAAAGAAGAAGAGAAGAAGGGGACAAAGGAAACTGAAGAAATGGAAGAGGGTTTTAAGGAAATACCCATAAGAAGAAGGCCTGGAGAAGGGCTGCCCAAGATGCAGAAATCTGTCAAAATAGCATGAGTAGAAAGCCAAAACAAGTTCAAAGCCATTTAGGAAGAAGAAGGGGAGATGGAAAAGGAAGAAAGTGATGAAAAACCTATGGAACTATTAAAAGAAACAAAAGAACAAGACTCAACCGTGATAAAAATAGAACAAGGAGGGACATAGGAGAACATTGACACGCCCAATGAGAAATCTCAGATTGAGGTCGATCCCCAAAAATACAGAGGAAGGGGTGAGGAATGAATAATGAGAAGACTATTATAATAATGGAAGAACATGGATGAAAGATTTATACCAGAAGATCAAAAGCAATTATATAAAGAGACGTTTTAGAAATACAAGGAGAAGATAGGAGCACTCTCTGGAAGTCAACCGGAGCAAATAGGAATGCAAGGAGATAAGAGTATTAGAATGGGAAGTACTGGCAAAAGAGGTAGAAAAAGAGGTAGGCATCTAATGAATGAAACCATTCAAGTGGTAGGGGAGATGTTGGTAAACTTAGGGAGAGTCATACCTGTTTCAGAGGTATTTACACAACCATCCAAAATTTTAAAATGATAATCACAAGGTGGAACATGAGAGGTCTCAATAGCAAAGGAAAACATAGATATTTGAGGGATAGATTGAAGAAAGATAAACCTAGTATAATGATAATCCAAGAAACAAAGATCAACTACCAATAGATGGAAGAAATAATGAGAATATTTAATATTCATTATGAGGTAATGGGTGAGGATATTGTAGGTACTGCAGGAGGGCTGACAGTTCTTTGGAATCATGAGGAAGTACACTTCAAAAACTAGGTTAGCCTTCCTCAAATTCTCTCAAGAACTTTTAGAATGATAGTATCATCGGAGTGGATACTCCTTTCAGGCATTTACAACCCGCATTTATTAAGCGAGCACATAAACTTTCTCCAAAATATGAAAACAGTATGAAGGCTTTTCCTAGAGAGGACATGGATTGCAAGGGGGGACTTTAACATGATCACAACCACAAGAGAAAAGCGAGGAGGATCTAAAATACTGGACCAAGACATGGAGGCTTTTTGTGAGATGATAATGGAGCAAAGATTGGTAGATATTCCCACGATAAACAAGATCCATACATGGTACAATAGAAGAGGGGGCATAAATCAAATGGCATGGAGACTAGATAGATTCTTAATATCGGAGCAAAACATAAATGGAGATGAATTTGTAGAAACAATGATCCTTCCCGCCATGGGCTCATATCACTGGCCCACCAGGTTGGAAATTGAGATCAAATTGATCCCAAAAAAATGCCCCTTCAGGTTTGAAGCGTTCTAGGTCAGAAATGAGCAAATCATACCGAAGGTGGAGGAATGGTGGAATCAGAGCCAACAAAAAGGATGAAGCAAGATGCAGACCTTCCAATTAAAACTAAACGAGCTCACGGAAAAAATAAAAAAAGGAACAAAGAGGAATTTGGGAATATATTCAAGGAGAAGCAGCGCTTAGAGCAAAAAATGGGAGAGCTGCAACAAAAAATTATTGTAGAAGGCCGAAGTGATGAAAGAAGTAGAGAAGAAGGAATAGTGATTAGCGAACTAGAGGAACGGAGAAAAGAGGAAGAAATATTATGAAAACAAAAGTCTCCTAAAAAAACACAAAGTTATTCCACCAAGCCATCATTCAACACACACAAAGGAATATAATTTTCTCAATAAAAACTGAAGAAGGGTAACGTGTAACTCCGCATGAGGAAATCGAACAGGCTCTAGTTGGATATTTTAAAGACATCCTAACTCAACCTCAAGAGGAAAAAGAAGAAGCCATAGGGAGGGTCTGTAATGAAATTCCAAAAATGATTAAGAGGGACAAGAACATGGCCGTGATGAGGGAAGCAACCTTGAAGGAAGTGTAGGATATAGTGAAAGGAATGAAAAAAAACAAAGCCCCATGACCAAATGGATTTACAGCTGAATTTTACCAAGTAGGTTGGCACTTCCTTCAATAAGACATCCTGGAGGTGGTAGAGGAATCTCACAGACAAGAGAAGGTATGGCTGGGTCTAAACTCAACTCTTTTAACCCTTATTCCTAAATATGCTAACTCGAAAATTGCCTAAGGTTTCCACCCTATTGCCCCGTTTTATGTAATATATAAAATTATTGCTACGTTAATGGCTTAGAGATTGAAACCAATTCTCTCTAGCATAATCTCCCCGGAAGAAACTACAAATTCAATTCTAGATGGTTTGGTGGTATCTTGGGAAGTGATTCATTCTCTGAAACAAAGAAAGGAGATGGGAATGATGATAAAATTTGACCTCTCAAAAGGGTAAAGAAAGGAGTTGGGAATGATGATAAAATTTGACGTCTCAAAAGCGTATGACCGTCTAGATTGGAAGTACCTCAAAACAATCCTAATGGCATTTGGCTTTTGTAATAGATGGGTAAACTAGATTTATAATATGATATCTTCTCCCAATTTCTCCATCCTTTTGAATGGGTGAGGATGTCAACCTTCAATGCCACAAGAGGTCTGAGACAGGGGATCCTTTATCCCCTTTCTTGTTCATAATTGTAGTGGAAGGACTAAGATGATAATTTTAAAAAGAACCAAGGGAGGGGAAATCAAAGGAATGAGGCCATGGGGAAACAACTTAGCTATTACTCATAAGAAATTCGGTGATTACATCATGCTTTTTTGTGTTGTCTCTCTAAGAGAAGTTAAGAGGATAAAGCAGATTCTGGACCTCTTCATGGGAGCGTTGGGCACGGAAATTAACAAGGATAAATCTTGCAGTTTTCTTTTCAACACCCCAGAAAGTATTAAAGCCCACTTGACCAGAACTTTGGGCTTCTGCTCTAGTGAATTACCTACAAATTACTTGGGAAACCAATTAGCATTAAACCCTCTAAGGATAGAAAACTGGCAGTAAACTGTGGGAAAACTCAAGAATAGACTAGCAAGCTGGTCACATAGCCATAAGACTAGTGCTCCTTAAATCAATTCCCTAGGTAATTCCCATCTATCCTCTTTCGGTGATGGCAGTCCCTAAAGGAGTATGCATAAACATGAGAGAAATATTCAAAAAATTCATGTGGGGTGGTCCTAAACAAAAAAGTAAATGGGCCCTAGTATCATGGAAAGGCCTATCAAAACATAAAGAAGAAGGGGGACTAGGTCTTAGGGACCCAGGCATCTTGAACCAAGTTCTAGGGGCTAAGCTGTGGTGGAGGTGGACTAGGGGCGGAAAAGATCTATGGAAAAGGATATGGACAGAAAAATATAATATGCCCATAACTACTGAAGGCATTCTGAGACTTGAGGAAGTCCTAAGAGGATCCATAATATGGGACCTCGCTAGTGAGAAAAGAGATATTATATGTAAGCAAGCCTTCTAGGAAATTAGGAACAGGAGCATAGCCAAATTTTGGGAGGATGCCTAGCAGCAAAGGGACACAATGATAGAGATACAAGGCCTACAGAATACATATCAGAAGGTTGTAATGGGAGGATTAAAATATGCCAACGAATATTGGAAAGAAGAGGGGGAAGATGAGACCTTCAAGAACAAGAAGAGGATGCTCTAGAATGGAAGCAAATATGGAGGAGCAAGTGGTGGCAGAAGGTAACTTTGTTCGTTTGGTTAGTAGGGAAAGCAAGAAGGGACCAGATACAAAAACGGGGATTCCAGGACCTCCTAGATGTAGCCTATGTAACCAAGACAAAGAAACGCATGAACACCTTTTGAACTCATGTCCATATGCCCAACAGCAATGGGAAGAAGTTAGGAACTTTTTTGGAAAGCCAAACAGAGATCCCCTTGATATCAAACAAAGCATCTTCCAATGGGGGAAAGCCTAATTGATGGTGGTATGTAAACAAGACAAAGAAACGCATGAACACCTTTTGAACTTATGTCCATATGCCCAACAGCAATGGGAAGAAGTTAGGAACTTTTTTGGAAAGCCAAATAGAGATCCCCTTGATATCAAACAAACCATCTTCCAATGGGGGAAAGCCTAATTGATGGTGGTGAGGAGAGCTTGGAGTCTTGCAATGGGATTTAATATATAGCTTACATGGAAAGAGAGAAATCAAAGAATCTTTCATGATAAAGACAATCCTCCATATATGATTTGGTAAAGAACGCAAAAATTGATAAGGGAAACTATTCTAGCAGAGAACTGGGAGGAAGAAGACTAGAAAATGATCCCATATGAAGACCGAATTTTAGCCACCCTAAATTTGGAATATAACATGGTGTATCTAGAAAAGAACATGGAATATAAACTTCATAAAACTGAATTTTGATGGGGCTTCTAATCGAAACCAGGGCCAACAGGATTCATAGGTATCTTCAAAGATAATGAAAGAAGCACTAGATGGGTTTACCCTGACAGGGGGCATAATGACTAATAATGAAGCTGAATTGATGGCATTCTATAGCAATAAGAAATGGATATACAAAATTGGAAATTGAAGGAGACTCACAACTAGTAGTAGAATAAACTAAACAATGGGAAGGATTGGGAACATGTAGCAAAGAGCTGGAGGAAGGGAATGTTAATACAGAACCTACAGATATAATGAAACACATTGACCATAAAATTATTAACCACTTTAGGAGGGACGAAAACAAAGCAACAGACTTCGTGAAGGGTGGCATGCGAGGCCACCTTGCAATAACATAATAACACAAAATAATAGGATTGAAGGCAGGCCAAGAATGATATCCAGAAGTAGCTAAGAGAGAGAAATGAAGGAAGAAGGTGGGGAGAATGGTGGCGATCAGTTGATGGGATGTAGGATAGCTGGCAGAAGACTAAGAAGAGGAGGAGATGGCGAGCATGGAGATTGCAAGCGACAAAGAGAGGAGGCAGGCTGATAAATAGGTGATGAAACTTGGCATGAAAAGATGCATGTAAGCTTGATAACAATGACAAGAGCAAGCAAATGGGAAATGGGAGGTGGTTTAATAGTCGTAGAAGGTAGAAGATAGGGGAAGGGAGAGAGACCCGCCACCCATACACTATAATTTTAGGTAGAAAACAGAGAGGGAAAGTAAAGGAAGCTATGGAATGGAGCATGGAAGGGCTTTGGACAAGGCAGGATAAAAGTACTCACAATCCCACAGAGGAAGAGAAAACTCTTGAACAAAGCTACCACTTTCAAATTAGGAAAGGCCAAGTGGGGAAGATCAAGCATCCAGAGGAAAAGAAATAAGGAGAGGAAAAGAACCTGGGAAAGAAAACTAAGTGGTATGGAGGTGAGGGATTCTCAGGAACTTCATCCTTCTAAGCTGGTTAGGGAAGCAAGGGAACAAACAGTTAGTCCAGGTGGGGGAAGGGGGTGTAGGTTCCTAAAGAGAGGTCATCAAGTAGGTAGCCAAGATCAGAGTACCCCATCACCAGTTACCAAGAAACATGCCAGGAAAATGATGAAACTTAAGGTGCAGAGGCCGAAAGAGTCTACAGTGAAGAAACCAATGCTTACATCAGAAGGATAATAGAAGAATTAGAAGCATCAGCCATGCAGGAGGATTCAGACCCTGAATTGGAGAATTGAGGTAACCTCATTCCAGACCTAGGAAATACTAGGAGTAGCCTGTCTTTGTATAAGCAGGCCCTACATATTTATTGGGTGTTGAAGTGACTACGAGCGAAAGCAATGGAGCAGTTGGCTATGGCGATGGCATAGATGGCCCAGGGCATCCCAAATTTGAAGAACGAAATGAAGAACCTACAGATAATTTTGCTCATGCAGGATAGCAAGTTAGAGGAGATTCAACAACATCTGCAGAAGATAGTTCCTGTGCCAAAAGAAGACAATTTGCTTGGAAATATGGTAGACTAATCCTCCTAGCTATGTTCAAGGTATTCTTTATGTCCATAGGAAACAAGATTAGTTTTTTTCGCAGTATACTGCATTTGGCTTGGACAACCAGACTTATTCTTTTTTTTAGTGGATGGCCTACAAAAGCTTAATATGGCCAACAGACCTGGTTTCCCTTCTGGGCGGGTTGAGGTCACCAAATGTATGTATCAGTTTCAACTAGATTAAATTGATAATTAAAGGTACTTCTCTAGCTTACAAAAAAGAAATTATTTAAACATGCTTCCTAAGTTTGATGGGGAAAGTGAAAAATCAACAAAATATCATATTGCTGCCTTCCAAAAGTGCATTGATAATCTAACAATCAAACATTAAAAGAAATTAAGACATAAAACATTTAAAAAAAAACTTAATATCTTTTAAACATTTTAATTTTCTTTTTCAACCAAACACATTACATTTGAAAATATCACCTACAATATTTTATAGATAAAATCAAAATCAAGATATTCATTTGCTAAAGCACAAATAATGAAGTTATACAGCGAAGAAGCAATTAAAAAACAAAAAAGCAAACTAACAATGGGTTTGCCACATAACCTCGTAGGTTTTAGGCATTGCCCATATCATCCGAGGCATAGTAGTTAAATTGTTTCAGCAAACCCAAAAGAAAATGAGTGAAACGAAATATCTTTCACAATCCGTATTACGTTACAGAGAAATTGCATTAAATATAATTTGTCATCAGTTCAAACTATTCAGTGTTCATCGTCAAAATAAAATTATCCGTTTTGCCTAAACTTTAGAAGACTGAAATGATAAATCTTTTATAATCAGCCTTGAATGGGCATCTCGAATCGACAAAGAGGACATGTACGTTGACTAAATAACGTGCGCATCCTCCCCTAGTTTCTATTGCTCCTGGCAAATTGAGCACATTGAATTATTTTCAACTGAACTTTTTAAATTTCTTTTCCAACTAAACACATTGCATATTTTAAAGATAAACTCACATACAATATTTTAAAGATAAACTGAAACTCAAGATATCCATTTGCTAAAGCACAAATAATGAAGTTATACAGAGAAGAAGCCATTAAAATACAAAAAAGCACACTAACAAAGGGTAACCTAGTAAGTTTTAGGCCTTGCCCATACCATCCGAGGCCAAATTGTTTCAGCAAACCCTAACGAAAATGGGTGAAACGAAAAATCTTTCACAATGAGTCTTACGTGAAATGGGAGAGATTGCATTAAATATAATTTATCATCAGTTTCGAACTATTCAGTGTTCTTAGTCAAAATAAGATTATCTGTTTAGCCTAACCTTTTTAGAAGACTGAATTGGCATCTTGAATTGGCAGCTCGAATTGACAGAGAGGACATCTATGTTGCCTTTCCAGCCATCTAAATATGCAGGTCTCGTGGTACATATGCCCACATGGCATAACGTGCGCCTCCTCCCCAACTTTGTATTGCTCCAGGCAAATTGAGCACATTGAATTATTATCATCATTGATATGTTGTTCATAAATGATTACGCGGGGAAACTACTACACGACAGTTCTATCCGCCTGTCTGATAGGTACATCTGGTTCTCCTCTTTCGCGACGTCGTATTATTGTAAGTACAAGTACAACTCGTTCCCAACTCAATTCTTCTCTTCTTTCGCGCGAGCATACAACTCTTTCCTGAGTAACAGCAGCTACTGCTTCTGTTCTCGGATTGTCAGTTGCAGCAGCTACATTACTTGTGATGTGATTCCCCTGTGTAAGAGTTGCAGGATTAGATGAGGAAGCAGTTAGTGGTCTCACGTCACTGTCATAACTCGGATGATTGGAACTAATGATCCTACCACTCCTCCTATCATTATCCACACTCCTACCACTCCTCCTGTCACTATCCACACTCCTACTCCTACTTCTGCTTAGAGCATCACTACGGGACAAGGAGGAGGGACTCATACCGCGGCTGGTATTCCCTGCTCTACGTGTTTCTCCTCATCCTCTTCGGCTCTCTCATTCCATAATTTCGACTCTTCTTCTGATAAAAAAGCACTAGCAGAGACTGCTATTCTGATAAAAAAGCCCGAAGGTGATTCATATATTAAAACAATAGAGTTAAAGATAAAACCGACTAGCAGAGACAAGGATGAAACGCACTAGCTGATTCCCAAAAAAATAAATTAACGGACAGAAAATAAATAAATTAACGCACCAGCTGACTTAAAGATAAAACCGACAGAAAATTTTAAAACTCCAGAGAAAAGGATGAAACGAAAATTTCCACAATGGCAACTTCTACTGCTGCATGATCACAGACCACCCACTGCACCGGACTGTTATTCTTGTGATGAGCCACGAAATGCTTCAGATATCAAAACTACTGTGTCAAACATAAAAACGCAGTTAGTAGATCAAGAGTAAAGATTGATCTATTCTAGTTTAATTCCCCAATTTAAATAGGCTACATTCCAAGTGAATACCATGGGTCAATACCATGTGCCATTTTGGTGAATACCATGGTTCAATACCATGTGCCATTTTTATTATTTTTATTTTATAGGGTTAATAATGTTTTTTTGCGTGGTATTAAAAAAAATAAAAATTGTTTACCATAACTCTCATTTATTTATATTTTTATTAATTTACGGTATGATTCATAAATACAAGGTGACCTATGGAGTAAATATAAAAAAATGTTTTATTTATTTACTATACCTCTCACTTATTTATACTTTTATTAATTTACCATAACTCTTTCACAAATATTATATTTGGCCCATAGGATTCACTTAAATAAAACCTCTTTCTTGAGCCTAGAATGAGCGTTATGGAATAAATATAAAAAACAAGTTTTATTTATTTACCATGCGTCTACTTTATTTATATTTTTATTTATTTACCATACCTTTTGAGTAAGTATAAAAAGACTTTTTCTTTATTTACCATACCTCCACTTTACTTATATTTCTATTTGTTTACAACCTTGCATGTGTATAAGATGACTTATGGAGTAAATATAAAAAATGCTTTATTTATTTACCATACCTTTCATTTATTTATATTTTTTATTAATTTACAATAACTCTTTTTATAAGTATGGTATTTGGGCCTTTGCTCCATAGGATTCACTTAAATAAAACCTATTCTTAAAAATGGGCGAATGGAAGGTTGTAACTCCTAATTTCAAGGGCTAAATTTACTTTTTTACCCTCTCCATTAAAATAAGGTGGGCTATTTGAGGTGATTTGTAAAAATGTACTATGATACAAAATATTAGCCCACTAAAAATTTAAAGCCCCTTAATTTCGCCAAAGTGCGAACATTCGCCCCTAAAATCACCCCTATTTTTGTGAATTCAATGGAGTGAGTACGACTTCAAGTTGACGTGGCACGAGTCTCGACTTTGGAGCTTGTGGAGATTATAAATTTATAACGTTATAGTGTTCACACCATATCAAATATATATAAAAAAATTATAATTTTTTTTTTTTTTTAACTTTTAATTTTTTAACATGCACGTCAATATGACTTTTTTGAAAATGAATGGCAAGTTGAGCATGACGTGGAGGTTTTAGATTAAAACGTATTTTACCAGTAAAAATGCGAAATGTGAAATACGGGCAGAAGGGCGTCAAATTTAACCCGTGCTAATGAGAGATTCATTCCAATAAAAGCTTCTAACTAGATCAAAATAAATGCTATTTTCCACAACAAATATTGTTACCCTTAGCAATTTTCATATCCATTTGGAAGAGAAAATAGCTCAATAAAGACTCAATACATGGCCAAAAAAGAGGTATGTACCAAGAGAGGTTTGACCTTTCTTAGTGGTTGATAGATGTGGAATTAAATGGTTGTAGGCTCCTTAAAATTGAGTTTTGTCTAGAGTCTAAAATTAAGTGAATTTTTTAAGAGATTTTTAGGAGAAAATCACATGATAAACCATTTGTCGACGCACCATGGTGAACACAAGTTGAAGAAACATATCGAGCTTAGCATGTTAAATATTCTTAGGAGTATCCAACCGCTCTCTAATTTTGACTATATTTTTATTAAATATTATTATTATTTTAATATTATTATTAATTTTTATTATTGATATTATTATTATTAATTTATATTTTTTTATTTAGGAAATAAGTAAAATTAGGTAAAAAATATATATAAATAAATAAATTAATGGTTAGTTTAAAAAGTAAATTATTTATTTATTTAAATTATTAATTACATATATATATTAAAATAATAACATTACGTTGCTCGCATAAAAGTATAAAATAATTTTAATGGTTACTATTTTATTATTATTTATTATTTTATTTATGGAAATAAGTTAAATTAGGTTCGCTACATAAACATATATCACACACGATGTTGTAAGCATTCACACAAGTGTTTTCATGGTCATTCAAAGATCTATTCGAAGTGTCCCACTTGTTTCTTTCACCATTAGACAGTACTGAAGTTAGTCACACTACGACAGGTTCTCTTGTTGGTTTAAGGTGTCTTGTTGTCGAGTCACATTGACTGTGTGTTCGCAAGCTCATGTATACATGAGTTCACTCACTTAGACACACAACCATTATTCCAAAAATATGTTGATTGAACCACCCTCCATTAGCCGAACCTCCTTTGAGTTGCATTGTCTAGTCTCATCCCTCAGTGATCAAGTATTGTTGACAATAACTACGCAGAGCCTAAGGCTGCCCTCCACATAGGCTTCACTACGCAATTCTAGAATCAATGTCGTTAAATTTCACCCAAAGAAACATAGAAGTTTCCCAAGAATCTATCTTAGTCTATGCTTCCCACAAGCGTATCCATCAAGCCTCCCTCTGGTCAACCGGAGAATTTTACTTGTGTAGTGTCCTAGGACTGCAGTCCTCCCAAAACATGGGTAGAAGCTACCAGCCTTCTTGAATAAATTGTGTAGACAAGAGTGACAAGCACCTGCCGCCTACCACTACATTATGAGTCCCTCTGTTAGCTTCCCTTGTTTTAGTCTCAGTCAATTCTTCCTATCACCAGTGATCAAATATGCTCTTACAATGTTTTTTAGGGGCATCAAAGTCAAATTTTATCATTTAATTAGGTTTTCAAAATAAAATTTGGTCAGTGGCTAGTGTGTCTAGGTCTATTGTTTCTCCTTCAAGGTTTTCATGGTCCGGTCACTGCCATCACTCAGTTGGATGTGCCATCATTGAACAAAACATCATTCTCATCTCAGTCTCACCATGGTATTCATTTAGCACAGTGTCTCGATTAGGTCATTAGTGTTAGAGTCATCAAAATTGTCATTTCAGTCAATAAAAGAGCAAATGAAGGAGTAGTGGTAGGGTTTGATCAAAAATTTATGTTTCGAAGTGTAATTCACTTTAAAATTATGTAGTAAGTTACAGTTCAAATATGCATATAAAATTTCAAAGTTACATAGTTTTATCAAAAGCAAAATGAAAATTATGGTGTGCCACCCTGTCATTATAAAGTTGTGTTCTGTAGCCTATAAAGACCACTTCATTCCACCTCTCACCCTTATGTTCATTGCCAAAGAAGCTCTCATCCATCACAAGGTAGTTTCTCAGCATTTTCGGAGGCAAAAACACTCCCCAAGGTCATGAGAACCATTTCGTTGCATTTTCCCCGCATTTCGCTATGTTTTCTAACCATTCACTGCGTTTTCTCATTTTCACTACCTTTGGTTGTAATTTCACTGCATATTCTTGTCTGAAGCCCTAATATTGGTTCTAAAAGGTTTCTTCATCAAGTAAAAGTATCTATCGGCCTCCTGCAAGTATGTTAAACACTCTTCATCTATCCATGTCCTTGTTTAATTTGATTTCATGTTGCAAAACTAATTTTATCCCTTCGCTGCAATTTTTTATGTTTCAATAGTTGATTTTGTTTTAATTCCCTAGACCATACCCTCTGCTCATTTTCCCTCATTCCACTTCCTATGGGTACCTAAAACCCCTTCCCACCTCCCTAAATTTTCTGACCCCTCTTCCCCTTCCTTAAACCCTCCATCCCATCACATCTTTCCAATCCCCTATTTTCCTAGAGAGGGTTTCACTTGCAAAATAGTCAAATGGAGGAGGAGAAGAAAACATATAGCAAAGGAGGTTAAATATTAAGGTATGAACCCCTAAACAATGAGGATTTGATGTCTTCCCCACTGCCTAAGCAATTCTTTGAGAATGCAAAATGTTTAGGGTTTTGTGAGTTGGTTGAAAGGGTCAAATACCATGATAAATTGACTAGTCTGTTTGCCACTCATTTGAGGATAGTTAAGGTTATTATTGCAAGTGTCACATTCACTATTTCAACTGAGATCATAGCGATAGCCACATGGATACCTAATAATGGAGAAAAATGGTTTAAGCGCTGAGATTTATGTATGCAAAACTATCAACCCGTCATTAAAGGCCACTACACACAAACCATTAAGAAAGTTTTTCCTTTTCCATAGCTCCTTGACAAAACTTTCTACAATGATGAAGTTCATAATGAAATAATTTACATGTGAAGGAATATTCTCAAGGTTGTACAAATACCATGTGAGATTACTCATGCATTTCACAGTAGTAAAGCCACTAAACCTAGTCTATTACCTTTACAAAAGTCTCACTAAGATAGCAGAAAAGGTGTAGCATAGGCAGAGTGATTATGAGAGGAGCCTTTTCCACCATTCCCTCATAAAAATTATTATACTACATCAGTTGACTAAAAATAATATCACTTGGGAAACTTTCATTCAAACAAATGCTTTATTGTCTTCTATTAGTCAGTTTGCAAGCCTAAGTACATCATCTGCCCCACCTAAGCATGTGAAAGTTAGTTCTTCAAAGATACCTATAGTTTACAAGATACCTAGGCCTAAAGTAAATCATACTTATTAGAAGGGAAAGAGGCTTGTGTTTACTCCACATCATGTGGAAGGGGCAAAGTTCACATCAACAACATCAAAAAAATATGGATTACAATCACAACATGAGGAAGCTTGTCATCTTGACAGTGACATGGTTGACTTGGCGGCTATGGAGGAGCACAAAATAATGGAGCAAGTTGTAAAGGAGAAAGATAATGAGATAGCAAAGCTCAGGGATAGTCTATCAAAGGCAAACTTCATGATTTCATTTCTAGAGCATGAAAATCAACAATTGAATGTAAAGTAGCCAATTTTGGAAAATCATGGGGTTGATGTTAGTAAAGAGGATTTCAAGGGAAAGGTAGTGATGGGTGAAAAAGTTTTAGAGGAACATAAAGAGAAAGTAACAAGTTAAAGGAAAAGGATAAGAGGCCTCAAAAGAGCACTTCAACAACAAAGAGAGCAAATGACATTTGTTTACCTAATTGACGTAGAACTCAATGAAGATAGGGAATTTTTTCTTGACAAGGTAAATTGTCACTTGGAGATGCTTCGCAAGAGGGATAATAGAGACAAAAGATTGCAGAGGCACATGGCTGCCCATTATTACACAAGAAACCTAATTGCTAAGATTAAGGTCAAGGAGTTGAACGAGAAGCTCAATGAAACCCTAATCAAGAAAAAATGGAAGGAAAGGTGAGAATTGATTTCTGATGTGACACTCATAGCATAGCATACCAATTGGTGACCTCACATACCAATTTTGAATATTTTTGGTGGAAATGTAGATTTTTTATATTTTTTGCATATTTTAGGACAGTCATGGAGGAGAAAGCACAACGTGCCCCACGTTGTGCTTTAGTTACGTTGCTCCAAATGAATTTTGGTTTTCATGTCTAGATTCATCATGGTCTGTACATCATTCTTCCTTGAGGGGAACATACTTTTGACAAATTTTAACAGGTGAAAAAGTAAAAAAACCATAAAAAACTACCTTTCTGCCACCCTCATGGAGGCCACATTGCATTTTCGAGAGAAACTATGGGAGACTGCATATTTTATGGGCCTATAGTAACATATTTGAGCTCTTGAAGAGTCCATATTATAGTAGACATCCTCATCTTTCCAATGAGCCATCAAGATCAGAATTTGGACTTCAGGAAGGCCTTCCAAAACTACTTTTGCAAATTTCACTACCTTTTTGTTTGTGGAAGTTTTTCTCAAGTATGGTGAGTTGGATTTAGATTTTGTATGATGTAATTGTTTAATCCTAGTACTGTAAATATGGTGCATAGTGGGTAATCAGTCTTGTTAAAGTTGTTTTGATGTATATTTAGCTTCATCTAAGAGAGCGGTTGGAGTCAATGTTAATTAGAGGAGTTGTTTTAACCTTTGAGGTATTTAGGGTTTTGGTTGGAACACGACACGGAGTAGTTCCTAGACTCATGGATTTGACTCCTGAGAGTAGGGAGATTTTGTTTTGGTCTTTATGTATCTTTTTCTCAGTGATAGAAACGGTTGGACATTAGAGGAGAGAACTATTGTAGCTTTTACTTTGACATTTTCTGGAAATCAAAGGATGCAGTTTGCAGCTATTATCTAGGAATTCATCTGCGGTAATTTTTTAATGTTGTTTTTTCTTTATTATAGCTTTATATGAAATATATTCATCTCCTCTTTCCATTCATCAGTTCTTCAGTAGTTTTCCTTAAAGTTTATAAAGAGAATTCCTTGCATAAAGCTCCATTTTTGTCGGAATATAATTATGTGTTAATTTACTTCTTGTTTAATGAATTCATGTGCTCATGCTTATTAAGACCCATTTTCATCTTCCAAACACTACACTACACCGACAAACCCTAAGTCCATCACATAATTATTTCTACCTTTCTCCTCCATATCTTTGTTGTTGGAACCCTTTGATCCTTTGGCCTAGCTACCTAGTTTTTCTCCCTTATCGAGCATCAAACCCTGAAAAATTTCAAGCCCTATATGAGCCTAGTATACCTAGCCTAAAATCTATTCCTTTTCTAGTCAATTCATTGTTGTGATCATAGAGAGAGCCGTCTCTGGCTTGGTTGGGATAGCTACCAAACTAAAATCCTGGTCTGTGGTTACCTTTATCAATCTCCTTTCACCCTGGGACATTATGGAGGATAACACCTACCACTTCTCTTGAAAATTGTGTAGTTTTCTTGGATAGTCTATCTACTGTCCGACACCCTGCTTCGCCTAGAAACTGCGCAGACATGTCTTGCATGGATGCCTTTGGGATCTGCATAGTTTTTCTAGCAAGCTCCCACAACCTGCTCTTGGCCTCCTCTAGAAATCTGTGAATTTGTCACTACCAGTACCTCTTGCTGCCCGCACTGTTCTCCTCGGAAACACTATGGAATTCGGCCTCCCAACTGAGCCAGATCGTGCAGATGTGACTACTATCCCAAACTGATCAACCCAGCCTCTAAGTAACCTCTACACAGTTTTTCCCAGTAGTGCCTCGAAGCCTCATATCCTAGCGTAACATGTTCTTTACAATGTTTCAGAGCCTTGTCCTCTCTCCTAGTCACCTACACCTGGAAACGAAAGGCAATGCACCATTGTAGAGTAGGGGATTTCTAGGTTTGATGTTGTGTTGTCGTGAGTGATTCCAGGAACAAGTACGTGGATAAGACATGGGACAATGGAGAACGAGATGAACAAGGAGCATGTGCTAGAGGCTTGCTTGTAGTTTGACAAACACACAAAGCATACAAAGTAACAAGCGAAGGAGACAAATGCACATGCATGAAGCGTTAAGTGAACACCAATACCATTGAAGACTCTGCGTACTGTACCATGCGTACGTGAAGCTATGGTACACCACGAGAAAACTCATCCCTTAAAAAAAGAACAAATTGACATGAGCAACACAACCAACATCTGCATACCAGTAGTTTCATGTCAATTTCTGCCATGAGTCGCCTCGGCCACATAACTAACTTGGGTTATCACTGTGTAATCAATGTAATGTAACGTGGAAGTCCTAGAGACCCATGGATGAAGTCAAAGAGTCATGTAAGTTGAAGATTCATGTATGCCGAATAGTCATGAGGGAAGTTGAACAATCACAAGTGTCAATTTTACCCTTGGCTATTTATACCCCTCATTTGTACATGCAAAGGAATTTTCACTATGGCTCCTGCCACATAGCCTTGAGAGTCTATAGTCTTTTTCTTTGATGAGCAAGGAGTGGCTCCAATCTGCTATTATTGGGGTTAGTGATGTATGGTGTACGAATGTGTCTTCGAGCTTTCACCTGAGTCAGAATCATGTTAACATGCTAGCATGTTTTCACACATGTATTGAATTTGTTTGTAAGACTATTATTTGGACGCTTGTAATGCATTTTTCATTAACTTGTACTGATATAGTTGAACTATTTCAGTTCTTTTAGTGAATATTATTTTGGAAATGGGTTGTATTAGTTGTTAACCATATATTGCGAGAGTGGACTATTCTGTTGAACACTCAAAAGATTCATTCTTATAAAATTGTTATAACAAACATCTCACTTTTTGGACTATTTTGTTGGTTGTTGTATGTGCTATTTATTCACTTTTTGTTTGTGATTTCCACATTCCTGTGGACTACTCCATTGGAAATTGCGCATATCCTATTGTGTTGTGTCTCTCTAACAGAGTTGGGACTATTCCCTTTCATCTTGAGACTCACTCTCACCCCTCCCTTTGCAGTGAAAGAACTTAGACACAAGTTACACGAAGAACTCATGAGGCATAAGAACCTCGCTATTTGAAGACTAGGTATACCAATCTCATGTGTTGACAAGCAAGATCTAGGGCATGTCTTTAAGATAATGGAAACTAGGCCATTGTGCCAGATGAGACTACTACACCAAATGCTGTGAGGTCTAGTTGGGAATTCATACCCGGGAGATCCCCTAAATGTTGGTGGGTCTAGCATCATTAACAAGATTTCAAAATCCTGTAAACCAACATCTAGCCCAACCTAAGGGAGTAGAATGGGAAATAGTCTCAGAAGAGAAATATGACAAGTACGGATATCAATCCCTACTCTTGATCGAGTCTGCAAGGCATCATACACAATGCAAGAATGAGACCAATCTGAAGACTGTCTCAAGCCGAAAGGGATCAGCTCGAAGCTTTGCAAGGATGATGTGTTCAGGCACTGTCTATTTGCATCCTAATGATGTAGCAGAGAAGAAGAATTTGGACTCTCTCAGCTAATGCCAAATTTGACTCAAGTGAAGTCGGTCCCAAAATATCTGAGCTATATAGAATAGAGGGATGAATCAAGGTGTGCATGAGGCTCACCTTAGATGAAATGTCCTGTAAGTGACTTTGAAAGCACTATATCTTGAGAAGTGCTAAGGATCTATATCCTTTGTTGATTTCAGGCTTAAGTGCTGGTCGCAAACTGAAGCTAGGATCTGAGAATTGCACCCCCAAGTAAGTATATGTGCTGGTCATCTCAACCTCCTCCTGTCTGAATAGGAAGTGCAGTTCTAAATATTTCTTCACCCCATCGAAGATCATAACCTTGGTGTTATGCAGGTTGACCATCAATTGTCAAAGATAAAAAAAAAAAGCGAAGGCATCCAACTGCCCTTATAATCTTTTTCAGAACGAGGAAAGGAGAACCATGTCATAAAAAGGGAGTAAAATAGATATGAGAAGCTAGTGAAGAAGGTAGTTGTCGGTGTCCTCACTATGCTCATGTAGAAATGCCTTTGACAAATTGATATTGATCCAAAATAAGGTAGGGGACAGTGGAAAATTCTCCCTAAACCCAATAGTGGTATGGATGAAATCAAACATTCCATGCATCGTGCAAAGGTGACCAAGGACAGACTCATACAAGCACATAATAGTTGCCAATAGGGTCACTAATATGCCAATATTATTGAGATGCCAATATCTCTGATTCTCTAGAGTAATTCTTCCCTCAAAACACAGTCAAAAGGAATCTAAAAATCTATGAAATTTTCGAGAGAGGGGAAATTTTCCAGAGAGGGGGACGTAGAATATGGGGTATTCATATGGTTTTTCTTGCGTTGAAATGAAAAATTGGTTGTTTGGAATTCTTATTTTATTTATTTTAGTAGATTCTATAGTCCTTTGGTTTCAACTTCTTGTCCAAGAATCCAATTCGTTCAGATTATATCATTCTTTTGGGTTAATTGTTGTCTTTTTTATCACTTGACAGGTAAGGAGTGTTAGATAACCAAGATGTAGTCCAAAAAATTACATCCCTAGTGTGCATGTTGTAACAATGGATGTACAACAATATTAAATATTTATGGCAATAAAAAGTATTTGACTTGGGCATAGCCATTATAAAAATCCTTCTGTATTAAGTAGTGAATGGCCTAAACCACAAAAGGACAAAATCAACAAAACAATGATCCATGAAAGGTGCTTAGGAAGATTTGGATACTTATACATGTAGGGGTCCCTTGCCCTTCCACAAAGTTTTAATTCTAGTCAATTGAGTGGAGATATCCCCGTGGTCAAGTCTTAAAGTTTTGTGTTCCCTTTGTAACTCATTATTCTGCATTGGTTATGATCTAACATAACTTTTCTAAGTAGAAATTTCACACTTCATATAGCTCTATTGTGAAAAGGTATTGATTTTGGCACCCTTGGGTGTGATATAAGTTTTGCACCCAATAAACTATTGATGTCAAAACGTCATGGGTGTGTTCATCTCAATCTGGGTGCACTTCATCATCATCTTGGGAAATCTCTTGTATTGGAGTAGGGGTTTGATCATGATATTGTTGAGCAACATTTTGTCTTCTTAGATCTCCGAGAGCACTCCTTCTTACTCAAGAAGAGGAGCCTTTGTGACTTCTCATGAGTTGACATGACATTGTTATAACTTTGTTGAAAGAATCTTGACAAAGAAGGAGTGTAGGGTATGAATAAGCATGGGAAAAAGCCAACATAGAAGGGATAAATCTCAATCCCAATATGAAAAATCACAAACAAAGCATTATACGGGAATGAGACTGAACATAAAAGGAAATGAATGCTATACCATTCAAGAAACAACATAAACCACTATCATGGTACTTAGTCCAGTGAGACTCCAAGCACACAAAAATTAATATTATTTATATTATATAAATTTCATATATCTATATATTGAAATATTCTTTTTCTTTAATTTGATTAAAATTTAGATAAATTTTACAATCTTCTACCACCCTCCACATGCATGAACCACATGGATAGGTGGTTGTGTGCATGGAGTTGATTAATTCCATCCGTGAAGGTGGAAAGAAGTATTATCAAGGTGCTACCTTTTAGTTTTTCTTCTCGACAAGATTGGTAAGTTTTGTGTCTATGAGTTCCATTTGATTTGGATCTTGTCCGAGATGATCATTGTCCTAGTGAAGGAGGCCCTCATAAATCGTCACTGGGCATTGGTTCAGTCTCAGTTGGTTCAAGTGTCCTTTCATGGGTATGTTTTTTAGTCCCAATTTTTGTATCCCTGCTCTTATGGCTTGTGAATGGTTATGTTTTAAATGGTTGGGTGTGGAAGGAAACCTATAAGGAATTACTTATGGATGTTACATAATTGTGTAAGGAGTCTCTTGTTTATCGTGTTACCGTGTCAATGGTTTATGGAATCTTGTTGTTGCGCATGGGTTTTATCTGTGAGTCTCTCTTGGTTCAATTATTGTCTTTTCCTCGGCACAAGGGATTTATTTATGGTATGAATATAAGTGTGCTCGGCATGGAACCTTCAAGATTATGGTATTTGGAAGATTCTATTTATATTTACAACCCCAGAAATGTCATGGAAAGTTGTATTAAGTTGTGGTTTGGGGACTTTGTTTCTTGTTGGTCGTTTATCGATAATAAGAAATTTAATTGGTTTCTATTTTTGTTCTCGTCTTCTTATATGGTTACCTTGGAAGGTGCCATGTTTTTAAATGACACTTGGAAGCTTCATGCACTTGTGTATTGACTCCAATTGGATCAACTTCTAGGGTTACAGTTAATCTATAACAAGCCTTGCAGGAACCTCAGCGACATGGCTAATTCTGCCTCTAGTAAAGGAAAGGCTACCTAAGGATCTCACAATTGACGTAAATGGAGGAAAACATCCCCTACAAGCAGTCAACGTAGTGCATCAGGTGGTAAAGTTGGTCGACATAAGTTGGCTTCCTGAATCATTAATGAAGTGGCCCATGTATACAACTCAGGAAAGTCTACCCCAGTTAGACAACTGTAAAATGGGAACAGGAGGTTAACCAAAAAGTAGACATTTTTGAAATTGATTTCGAAGATTGGTAGAATTTTGTGCTAGACCGTGGTCATTCTTGAGGAAGATCCACCCAATACAAACAAACAATGCATTTATATTGGATGATGAAGAACCTACTATGAAAATCCCTCGAGCATGTCCTAATAGGTACAACTTCATCCTCTCAAGGGTACCCGATTTATAGTAAGGAGTTTCGGAAGATAAAATTCCAACTGCAACAACAAAATGGCCATCTTAGTCGCATCACGCAACATATTCCATGTACCCCTTAAACTGAGCTACTAGGCTCTAGTGCAAAGGACCCTCCTCTTCTTGATTTAGTTGAAGATGCATAGTGTGTTGGTGCAACCCTTGTTTTGGTTTTTGTATGCAACAATTTCATACTTTTTAGAATGTTTACAACTATCTAGAATGTAGGAAGTATAAGGAGATTCAGACTTATTTAGCATGGCTTGGGAGACTCATCATATTTTTATTTTGGATGGGTTATCATGCCTTTAGGTGGTCAACAGACTTGGTTTCCCATGGGGCAGGTTGAGGCCACCTAACAATCTAGAATGTTGTTGTAACCTGCTTCTTTTTTGGAAAAAAATTAATAAAAAGGTCCTACCAAGCTTGCAAAAAAAAAATTGGATGATTTTTCTCAATGGATTAAAACTTTGACAATACAAATAGTTGCATAACTTTGATATTACAAATAGTTGCATATAAATGTACTTGACAATTTTCTTTTCACATATTTTATACATTTTTATAATTTTTTCTAATGGGTTATATATATCATTGATTATACCTTAATTTTTTTTGTATTAGATATAATGGTTAGGAATCTGAATCATATAAATGTATAGGAGTTGTCTTTAGTGCGACTTTTTGAAGATTCTAGTGACCGAATGGGGTGGAAAAAATTGAGGTTAAATCTTGATTTGTATTATTTAAAATGGTTTTTTAAATGCATATTTGGATTTAACACTTGAAAAACCCCTAGGACACTTTTATTGTGTAGAAATTACCTATCAAACTTGATTTCAATAAATTGCTACCGGATTTTAGGCAAATTTGACCGGAAAAACACACGGGAAAAGCCTCCAAAAAGTAGCAGTAAAGATTACTGCTATATGTATATATATTACCATATAAAAAATGAATTTATTTATTATTTTTCAAATTGAGTAGACATTGTATTTTATTATTATTATTTTGTTTAATGCTTTATTTACACAGTTCAATGGCCTAAAATTTGTTGTCACTGGGTTTTCATCATGGGGTATAAAGCCAACATAGAGGGGACAAAAGCGAATCCCAATGTGCGAAAGGACAAACAAAGAAGAGAAAATAAAAGGAAATGAATGTTGTACAGTTCAACAAACTATTAATGTTGTACTTAGTCTAGAGAGGCTGCAACCATATAAATAATTTATTTATTATTTTTCAAATTAAGTAGACATTATATTTTATTATTATTATTTTATCTAATAGTTTATTTTCACAGTTCAATGACCTAAAATTTATTGTCATTAATTTTTCATCAATGTCACCAATATCACCAAGGTAGTTAGTTCATGTTTTTTTATTAATAAAAAATGATGGTTTCTTCCTTATGAAAATTAAACATCTCTCCCATTAAATTGTTTCATAATATCTAGTAACCTTTTTTGCGAAGCCTATAATAACAAGAACAAATATAAAACCTACATAAAATTATTTATTCATACCAATGACCTCAAGCAACCTTCAAGCAATCTTCAACTGATCATTGAGGATATAATACAAAAGCCTCTTTCCATCTGACGAGGGGAGACATGAACCATGATGCATTGAAGATTTTTGGAAACATGTTTCACACCTTTTGAGGGAGACATCATTAAAAGTATAATGAATAGCATTGTTTTTTCAAAAGTATACTTTGGAGAGTTATATGGAGGAAGTAAATTTTAATTCATGTGTTTTAAGTTTTGAAGGAGACATCATAAGAGTGTAATGAATAGCATTATTGGTCAAAAGAGTGTAGTTTGGATGGCCATATGGAAGAATTAAGTTGTTTTTTATTTAAGTACTTTAATTATATGCTTAAAAATAAGATAATATATTTTTAAATGATTAACTATCATTATTTACATGTTTTAATTATTTAAAATAAAGTAAAATGATATATCATAAATGTTTAACCATAATTACTGAAACAAAGTTATTTGGTTTCTTTCTATGCTATTTTGATTAGAAAAAATTATTATTGTTTTATTAAATGACCACAAATTTAATTTTCAAATGGACTATGTATTATTTAGTTAGAAGGCTAATATCGATATTCTGAATAAGGCTTTCGATTACATAATGAGTTAGAATGTTGAGACACTGCAAAGGCCTAGGTGGAAACATAACCCTCAAATCTACATCAAAGCTTGCATTCATCGACTCTTTTAAGTTGTTGGAATCTCCAATAGTGGCATTTATGCAAAATTTAACTTTAAAGATATGCATTGAATTGTTTTGAAGGTTCCCAAGTGAAGCCTTGGAATTGCAACATGGGTATTAAGTCATGTTATATTTTTCTATATTATTTTTTCATTAATAAAAATAATTTAATTACAACATGGGTATTAGGTCATGATATATTTTTTTATATTAATTTTTCAGGAATAAAAGTAATTTAAATGCAACATGGGTGTTAGGTCATGTTATATTTTTCTATATTATCTCTTCAAGAATAAAAACAATTTAGGTTAGTTAGGGATGAATTATGGATGAACCAACCTTCTATTTACCAATGATTAAAGAATTTTTATTTTCTAGATTAAGACAAGTGATTGGGTTATATATAAACAAACAAGGTGCTTTAAGTTTTTGGATACATGGATTTTTTTTGGATTGTTGGAATTTATAATTATTGTTAATATTTTTAATACTTATTTCTTCTTATTTTTCAAATTAATTTAAATAAAGTAACATCCGAAAATATCTCTATATTAAAAAAATGATTCTTTGGATGGAGAATAATAATAAGTGTAGATGAAGAGGTTCCCTTATTCTTATCTCTATTGAAAATAACTTCAAAATGATTTATATTATAATTTTTCTTTTATCTAATTTATTTCATTTTTTTAATGAAATAGATATGAAGATTTATATTAAAAAAGAGATTTTGGATCCCAATTAAAATTGTTATGTTTCTTTAGCATTATCAATATCTATTGTGGATTTTAAATTGAGCATCATGACACAATCCAAACCCTCAAGGGTGAACTCCATATCCCAAAACATTTATTCCCTTTCCAACTAATTTTTTTCCAAAAGACTCCCAAAATCAAGATATATTTATGTTCCATTTTTTACTACTCAATTTGATTTTCACTCACTTCTTGTTTTCTTTGATGAGATAATTTTAGCCTTTCACGCAACTTGAATCCAACCCATATTTTTAGCTCAATCTAGAGGTCACTCATTTGGGAGTGATCTTTATTGTCTTTGTCTTCTTTCACATTTGTCTGATCAACCTAAGATGTTGCTTTTCCTGTGTTATTTCCTTAAAATCTAGAGGAAGGTCCATTTTATCCAATGAAAATAGAAATTGATTATTTATTCTATAAAATATGGCATTTTAACACGCACCTAGAGCTACAAAGCAGTAGATCGACACTTTTTCCTACTCAAATTGGACGAACCATAGTCATTGGATCCCAAAAGGGATTGTTGAATATGAGCTTTATATGTTATTGGGCCAGAAGATTCCTCAGCATGCACTTCTTCCTCACTAATTTTTGTTTCCTCCAATGAATCCTTTAGAACAAGAACTTCCTAGTTATTTTTGTCCTTTCCCTTTCTTGTGGGTCTCTTCTTCCTTGTATATCATAGGATGTTCACTTTGAGATCCTTTCCATCATTTGGTCCTTTAACTATTTCTCGTGGCATTATGATTCTATAATCACTTGGGGCAATGTTTTATTACATGCCTCTTCCATAACACGCTTGACATCAAAATGAAACATTTTCATAATCAAGATTCTGAAGATAGTTTGGTGCCATTAGATTTATCTTGATAGGGAAACCATTATTAAAATCCATTTCCATGCATATTCGATCATAAGTGGTCTTAACAAATTTTCAATTTTTCAACTACCACAATAACTTTTTCCTATTGTATTTCCAATAGAAGTCAACATTGGAAGATTCAAGAGCCTTACAGAAACTAGAATCGTAGTGTTAGGGTCCCACCCTAACCCCCTTATTTATGTAGTGGGATCACGTCATAATAAAGAGTCAATAAAGACCATATTAATAATTGTAAGTGGTTAACGTGAAATTAATTATGGGACCACAGTTAGTTGCGAATGGGCCATGGTATTAGATAGATAGTATTAATAAAACCCATGGTATTGATCCATGGTATTGCATGTATGAGTCATATATAAATGATAGAGACTCCGTGCGAGGGGCATCGTGTCTTATTTTTGAATCGAGCTCTGCTCTATTGGAGGTTGCGCCCTCGAAGAGTGAACATTGCTTTCTGAATAATAAAATATTTGTTTATAAGAAGAGCTTCAGCGTAAATCACATGAAAAAGACATTTGTCGAGGCGTTTCGAACCAACTAGTGTGGTTCATCGTCAGGACAAGTTGAAGAAACAGATTTGGCCTAGCAAGTTAAATAGACTGAGCAGAGACTCCAACGGCTACTTAACGACTATTTTTGGCTCTAGGACCACATAACGACTATTTTTGACTCTAGGACCCAGGCTAAAGTTATATCAATAAATTTAATATTATTATTATTTTTATATTTAAGGTTAATAATCTATTTTTTATTTCTAGAATTAAACAAATTAGGTACTATGAATAGTATCATAAGATTTATTTTAAATAATAACGTTAGAAAAACTAATGTGGTTATCGCAATTAATATTTCAATAACCATTAGTTTTTTTTTTCTACGTTATTTATTTAAATAATTACTTAATAGTATATTTCATAGTACCTAATTTTGTTTAATTCTAGAAATAATATTATTAATCTTAATATTATAAAAATAATAATAATACTAAATTTATTGATATAACTTTAGCCTGGGTCCTAGAGTCAAAAATAGCCATTATGTGGTCCTAGAGTCAAAAATAGCCATTAAGTAGCCGTTGGAGTCTCTGCTCAGTCTATTTAACTTGCTAGGCCAGATATGTTTCTTCAACTTGTCGTGATGATGAACCACACTAGTTGGTTCGAAACACGTCGACAAATGTCTCTTTCATGTGATTTACGCTGAAGCTCTTCTTATAAATATGACTGATCACAGAAGCCTGAATTCTACAAAATATTTGCTGTTGACTCTCATTATTCTATATGCTGGGTATCCTTCTTAACATATTGTGTATTTGGGTATCTTTTTGTAGGTTAAGAGCATAAAACGTAGAGATAAATGCTACAGCTAGTTCAAAAGTAGGAGTCCAGGGCAACATGAAGAGACCAACAGTACCTCAAAACCAGGGCTCAACACTACTGATATACATATATATTTGTTTTGATGCAGCTAAAGGCTTCATCCTTTAGGGGAAAATTGCACGTAGGAGCTTCTTGAACAATCAAAAGAGTATATCTAGATTTCAACATGGCATTGTAAGAAACAATAGCTTGATCTACTTGAGAAATAGGATTTGTTGAACCAACAACAATTCCTTCAAGAGAGATAGCCCTCATTTCTAATGTTCAATAGTGTTTTCATTGATTCCAACATCAGTTTCTGAATGCTCTTAATATAAGTCAATGGATTACATTAATTGGAAGCTCCAATGGGCAAGAAGACGTGGAAAGTGAAAAAGAGAGAGTGGACACAGAGTAGACTAGGGTTTTCGCTTCCTGCAATAGTAGACATGGCACCACTCAGAGGCTAGGGTTACATGTTGTGGGCTGCTGGGTTCCACATCAAGCAGAGATTGTTCAATGTTGTGATTCCAGTTATGGCTGGTGCCATCATTCATCCCTTCTTACTGAGTTCCCCTGATTCTATCATGATTGATGCTTTGGGATCCATACGGTTGTGGGGTTATTAACCCAGATGCAAACTTAATAGTAAAGGTTATACCCAGGACTGTTCACTGGAATAGCAATGACGTAGAGGGACCAAATCACACCCCCGTGCATTTCCTTAGCATACCCAGAAGGAAATATCTTGGAATACAAAGATGTGTGGTGAATCGGATGTGGACGGGCAGCCAGAGCCTGCATTGCAGGTAAAACCACTTCCCTTACAAGTTTTTATTAAAACCCCTTCTCGGAGAACACCTCTAGCTTGGGTACAGATAACCAAACTAGTACTTCTTTCGAAGAACAACATCTTCGAGCATACTGGTTACCCTACAAGATCACATGTTTTGATTTGTGGAGCTAGAGTACTCCAAGACTGCAAATCACTAATGGATTACAAAATTTCACCTCAGTCTCCCATCACTCTCAACCTGCGGCTGAGAGGTGGTGGGGTAGACCATCGAAAAACAAATCCCTCACACAGTGGTCTAGGAAGCAACACAACAAAAATCCCAGAGACACATCAAAAGCAAAAAAGTGTAGGGTTATCCTTCAAAGACATTCTCGAAGGAAATAAACGAGCTACAACATCAACAAAACAAGTTGGCACAACATCTGCCCCAATCATTGTGGAACAACTAAGTTACACCTCAGAAATAAATATGGATATACCAGAAATAGACGGGTATTGTTCTTCATTTGAAAAACAAGCCCTAACTTGCAGATTCAACTACTTCTCGCCCAAACCTATGGACCTATTCCTTTGGGTTTTCAGAACCTGAGCCAATTTATGTGACATCCATCTTCGTTCCAAAGGGTTCTTCATTGTAAAATTTAGTATAGCAGAGGAAAGGGACATTACTATGAGGGAAGGACCACGATTTATGGGATCCACAGGTCTCTTCACTACTCCATGGTTCCCAGAATTTGATCCAAATACAATGGTTGTATCTCAGATGCCAGTTTTGGTATGTCTTCACAACCTACCACTACATTTCTGGAGCCCTCAAGTTCCATCTAGTATAGGCAACACCATAGGATGATTCATTAAGATAGATATAGAAAGAACAGAGGAAAAAATTTACACATTTGCATGCATGTGTGTGGAAGTAGATCTCAGCAAAGAACTGCCAGATCAAATATAACTAAGGTATAAACAGAGATGTTGGTAGATACTAGATTATGAAAATACTGCATTCAGATGCAGAACATGTAGCCAAAAAAGGCATCTTTAAAAAACATACGTATAAGCTAAAACAAATACATGTAGGAAGAAGAAAGAAGGAAACTAGCCTAAAGGATGGAAATTCCCTCCACCCAACCCTCATGATGTCTTGGTTGAATTGGAAGCTACGGAAAAAGAACACCGCATCTTCAAAGAGAACAATCAGACACACAAGGAGCCAAAGACTGAGGAATTAGTATCACATGATCGCATGGAATCTTTGCCGGAGAATATAAGAGACACAATGGACACCAATGGAGTTAAAAGACAACATTCTTCAGATCACTCTCATTCAAACAAGGATAAACCTTGCCCACAGGAGGACACTTCACTAGTTCTGTTTTCGTCCGTGTTGACTCAAGGGTAGTGGAGAAAGGTTGAGAAGAAGAAAGGGATACAAGCATAATTTTCTCCCCAAATGTACTTTTTTTATTTTTGGTTAATTCCTTTCTAGTTTTTTCTTTCAAGAATAGCCTTTGACCTGCTTCTGAATATGCGCTTCAGCATCTACAAAATGTAATTTTGTTATTATTAATAAAATTACGATTTTTCCTATGGGAAAAAAAGAAGCCCTGGAAGGAAGAGAAGGAATCCCAATTATATAGAAGCCCCTATGGTGTGATCATGATGTCAAACATTTGGCGAGGTATTTCAATGAGAATATCACTGACATTTTTAAGCAAGACCATCATCATTGTGTATTCCTTGCCATGTCAATTCCAATGGTAGGTGTCACACCACATAACTTATCACAATTGAGGAGATATGTTCCTTCAAAGATGATGCCTCAAATGTGTGGTTAGGAATTTCAAAATCAATGATAAAAGACAACCTTATATTGGATCAAAAGATGGCATTTATGTTTAAGAAAAAAATGATTAAATTGAGTGGATCTTAGGTTGACTAATCAACCCTCAAATTGAAGAGTATTATTTGTTAATCTAGCTTCCAAGGGAGGATTTATTTGGCCACTAAAAGGAATTTCAATTGTGGATATTATTATAACTTGAAACGAAGGTCAACTCCATAAATTTTAGGGCTCATTGATCCCTCGTTTAGCCCCCTCCTTCCTCTATATCTTAGGGCATTTATCTCCCTTCAATATGTATCAATCAATCATGCCTTATCTAATTTAATTACATTGAAATTTGTTATGAGTCCTAGGAAATCAAAAGGATTTGTTGGAGGTCGAGTTTCTATGGGCTAAGGGATTCATAGTTTTATATTTCTTGTGAAGGTTTTTGAGTGGAGAAAGATTAGGTGTTTGAGGCAAATTTTTTTTGCTAGATTCATGGTATTTTTGGTCATCTTAGAGGCTAAACATCGGGCCCCCTCGTGGGGCCATACTTCTGAGATGAAGGTTTGGTTTTCTAAGCCATATTTTCCATCACCTTTTCAATTGATTTCTCTATGATCATTTTAGGATGTTTAAGGAAAATCCAAGGTTGTTTCAAAGTCACAATTGAAGCATAATTCTAGTTCTTCTAGAGGCTTATCAAGGTCATAATTAGGGTTAATTATTGGAGTTGTTTCAAGCTCTATTTTTACCACTCCCTATGGAGGAACCTCAGTGCAAGACATTGGTACTTCTCTTGAAGATTAAAATGAGCCTTGTTTGATGTCCGAGGTAGTTTAAAAGGCTAATTCAAATTTGCAATCTATAGACAAGCTGAATTTAAAAACAAAAAATAATTCTCATTAGAAGAAGCCTAGGAAGGATCTTAATTGAAGGGGTTACTCGGGGCATAATATTTACAGTGATTAAGGTCTAACAAGGGGAATATTCAAAGAAAGAGAACTTGACAAAGTTTGAAGCAATAAGTGGCAGAAAAAATAACACCTCTCATCAACAAAATTAATTGAGGCATGAGAGAAGCTTTTGTAAAATTGTTCAGTTTGTGTTTGAATTGAATGTTGAGGAAAGATTTGTGGTAAAATATTAGTAGGAAAACCTTCAATAGTGTACAAGAATAATTTTATAAGTTGATTGAAATTACATCATTAAATGCCTCACATACATTAGTAGAGACAATAATAATCGTTATTTGGATATCATTGAAAGTGGGTCATTGTCCCTTATACAAGAGCCCACAATTATTTTTCTATCTCTCATCCTCAGGGTGGTTGTGTGGTGTCGAGAGGAGACCAAACTAGGGGGTTGGAGCCTTTTTTTAGTTGGATATGGTAAACCTCGGTGTTGCCACATTCTTTCAATTGGAGATGATAAATAAGGGGGTTAGATCCTCCTTCTAGTTGTTTTTGGAGAATATTGGAAGTTAGAGCTTGCTATTGATGTATTCTTTAACACATATATTAAACGATTTTGGTGTTTTTTCTCCCAGAAGGGTTCCACCTAAAAATATTATGTAATGTATTTGATGTTGTGAATTTTTGAATGGTTTTGTTAACTATTTAATGTTTACATGATATGGTTTAAATTGTTAAAAAGTGTCCAATATTGATTCACACCCTTTGTTGGTATTGCTGGATATTCC